>JXSR01S010658.1:0-12979 GCA_000969725.1 Ophiothrix spiculata
AAAAACTTTAAAAAAAAAATCCGACCTACCTACCCTATTTTTTTCCCTATGTTACGCCAATCAAACAATTATTTTTTTAAGGCCTTAGTGGGAAGCAAACTCAAATTTCAAAAATGTTTTATGTGTTTCTTTATTTGAAAATGCAGAACCAAATGCTCTAATTTCCTGAGAAGGAGCTTCCTGATTTCCACACTTTTTCCCACTATGGCAAGCTCACATAGAGGCCAAATAAGATTCACCAAGGAAGATTCGAACACATGCAACACAGTATTCCATCTTAAGCATTTTCAGCATTTACAAACTTAAATATTACCTAGTTTCTGGAATAATTGTTAGAAAAAATGTACGCCATAAATATTTAGGGTTAAATTTGCATTATCTTACACCATTTAGGGTGTAATTTACTATCAATAATTAGGCCATTTAGGCTCCAATTTTGAGGTACTATGACGAGCATGACAACCACTTTATTCTGCAAGCGCCCCCAAAAGGTATAAAGTTTTATGACACTTTAAATTTCATTTTAATTCCAACTCTAACGTCTTATAGACAATTCTTATAATTGACATACTCCCGTCATTGATGGGGTAAATCCACAGAATCGGAACGAGGTCAAGTGCGATATGACCCTACTTGACCTTCTTCTGAGCTGGGAAGAGTCTTCCCAGTTCTGAGTTCCGATTCCCCATCCGATTTTGTGGATTTACCCCATCAACGGCGTAGGTATGTCAATTATAGGAATGCTCTATTGACCAATTATTCTATGTAAAAAACACAATCTTGTGTGCCCATCTCATTACAGCTGAGGCTTTTATATGAAAGTGCACCAATGGCATACCTGATGGAACAAGCTGGAGGCCTAGCGACTACTGGCACAGATGACATCTTGGGAGTTGTACCAACAGATATCCATCAGCGCTGCCCAACCATCTTAGGATCTCCAGAAGATGTGAGGGATTTCAAGAGGATTGTCAAGAAACATGCCAAGTAAATGGATGGGATCAACACGGGGCATATTATACAGTAGGGCTGAAGACGATTTGGAATGTGTCCATAATACACCGGTATTAGGTTGGAATATTTTTGCCAATGACAAAGGGGCAACGACAAGAATAGTATGGTCCCAGCTATGGGGCTCTTTTTTGCAGCTAATACTCTACATCCTGTATCCACTCGTCCAATTCACACTATTAATTGTCTGAATGTACATCACTTTACCGCTGAGTTAGTACATAACAGTGTGCCAGAAATGGTTAAAATATGTATGTTTCAATCAGTGAGTATGATAATTTGTCAGACTTTTAGAAGAGAAGGTGCTTAATAATTTAAAGGAGTTACAAAATAGTTGAATTGGACGAGTGGATATGACAGCTACTTGAAGCCTAAAAAATATCTTGACCTATGTGACCAGTGACAGGCCTATCCTAAGAGAGCTACTTGTGTACACTGGTGTTAAGGTGTCTGGTCCATGCATTCTGGTACGCACTTGTTTTGAACATTTTCTCATTTCTGGTGAATAATAAGTTGGTGACCCCCCACTTTTTATTTTGTTAATTAAAAGAACATACTTTTGCGCAAATTTTGTGAAAAAATTGACACAAAGTTTCAGTGGGAAGTTTTTGGGTCAACATTAAATAATGTCACTTTTGCCACATCTCCCACAGACTCCTGTACTAATTTTCCCAAAAAAATGCTATTTTGAAACTGACCCGCATGCCAAAACGAGTCCGGTGACCCCCACTTTTTACTTTAAAAATCGGTTCTACATGAAGAAGTAAAATATTATTCATGCCCATTTTTACCAGCACATTTCTGTCAGACTTATCATGGACAAGACACCTTAAAGCTGTAATTTGGTGGTGTTCTGTTAGGCTATTCATATTAAATTTAATGTCTCAAAGGTCTCCTACTCTTGAAAAACTAATGCGAAACACGCTTTATTTTTATTAATTTTTTTATAGATTTTTTCGTGTGTGACTGAAAATTAACCCCTGAATTATGCAGATGCAAATTTATTTGCCGTCAAAAAAATCAAATGCCCGTTTTTGTCATTTTTCTTGAAATTATGGCGACTTTTTTTTTTAATATCAGTATTTCAAAGTACGCAATAAATGCTTCAACATTTGTAAAAATCAATGGAACATTTACTATTTTACAAGCACACATACTGATCAACTTTTTAAAGGTTTTCCCGTACTTTATGTGGTAAATCAACTGAATTTTGAGGAAAATTCGTTCTTTTTGAAATGTCTGCATCTCAAAAACGAGCATGGTGACCTTTTTTTAAAATTTTAGATTCATTATCAGCACAAATAAATCTACCAAATGTTAATTTTTTTAAGAAAATCAATAGAGATTTTACATCTGTGAGAAAACACATTAATTAAAGTTTAACTTTGAATCAAAGATAAAGTGGCCAGTGGCTATACCATAACTCATATGGTATTAAAGTATTTTATTATTTTATTCAGGTACATTAAGAAGACAAGACCTGTGACCAAATTGTTTATTTTATTCAGTTCCACAGTTAAAATATCATTTTGTGGACAATCTGGTAGTGTACCTTTAACTTTTCATGTGAATGCTTGAATTAATATCACACCTGCATGGTGACAATTGGAAGCTACATGTAAACCAATTATACATCTGTATAATAGACAATGTTTAATTGCCGCGTATGAGGCTAAGCTTACTACGTGCAATTGATCCAATGAATATGTATTAGCATACCATGCTTAAACATAATACACAACTAGAGCTAAATGTGACCCGTTGCATCAAAAGGTACAGGTTGTCGGTTGTGCAAATTGGAGAAACAGGCAAACTTGTTAAACTTGTAAATTATAAAAAATGATAAGGATACTGCGATCACATAGAAGTATACGGTATACAATATTCGCTGTATAATCCCTGGGAAGGTACTCATATTTGAAATTAACAGGTAATTATCCCGGTCACTAAGAATATGAGTGCCTCCTCTATTCGCATATAGCGCAAATTGTATACCATATACCTCTATGTGATAGCAGCCTTCCCGGGCGGCCTTATTGTCACTATTCATCATAACTTCAAAACACAAACTTCAGTTTTCACAAGCAAGGTATCATTTTAAAGCTTATATAATTCCCTTTCAAAATGACATGTAAATCTGAATTTTGTTAAAGTATAGACAACTTGTATAGTGTTTTCATTTATTAAATTTCCCTGCGTACTGCATCGTTTAACTCGAGCGTAACGCGCGCGATCTTCAGCGCTTCACAAGCATTGGAATTAAGCAAATCACACGCTGTAAATACGTGCAACTTTCACGCAAACCACCGTAGCAACAAGCGTCGTTCTCCAAAAGCCCCGCAAACGGAGAAATTTAATCATTAAAAATACTAAACCTTTTGATGTAAAGTGTCATAGATTTTAGCTGGAAATAGAAGCGTGTGTGAAATTGTACAATGAAGTTATTTTGTATTATTGAAAATGTCAGACTATTTTCTTAAGCATCAATGTACCTAAGTGGCCTCTTTAGAGATCTTGGATTCATTAGAAGGTGCAATTTGAATCAAAATGATTATTACTGCATCTTAATGCAAGGCCTTAAAGTGACTGTTCATACATCTTGCCGAAGGCCCAAAAGTGAATGCTGCTTGAATTTATAAAAAGATATAGTGATTCAAATTTATCCCATGATTGTCAAAATGTGCCTTGACATCATATATAACTAAATGTACATCATTAGATATATTTTCTATTTTGTTATAGTTGATTGGTTCCGTTAGTGTCTTCCGCTAATTGAATACCAAAATGTAACAATGACCCAAGTTCGTGCGGCCCTACCCAGACAAAAAAGAAAGTACCAGTCAATTTGCAATAAGGAGTTTTAAAAAAATTGTAGTTATAAAAAAAATATTGTGGGGCAAAGTGTCCTTTGACCTTGGTTTGAAGGTGTGGACTTTGGTCAATGTTAAATTCTGGTATTCAGTTGCCTATACGAGTTGTGTACTCAGGATTAATGTGATACCATACAAATATCATGAAAGTTTGAAGGGAGTTTGTTGCTCTCTTTTACCAGTGTAGAAGAGGAGAAGAGTGTAGGAGTGGTGTACTTCCCGATATTTTGAATGCACCTGTGGGATGGATATTATGCTTCAGGGTCATGCTTCGTAATAGATACGTTTGCATCTGGCTTGGCACAATCTGCAAAAGACATGTACAACTGGTACTAGTAGGATATCAACATTGATTTTTAAAATTTGGAGCCCTGGTTATTTGCTTAACCAACAACAAAATGGCAGGGAGTACATGTGCCCTTTGAACTTTCCTTGGATAATATATCAATTTGAACAGTATTGTAAAATCAGCTTGTTATTCTGTTTAGATATCAAAATGCACAAATATATCTGTTAATTCCATAGATATAGAGAGGAGTTTACAGACTTCCTGCATCGGCCATGTAATGACGTCATCAGCCATGGGGCTCAAATTGGGGGTATTCAGGTTCACTCAAGACAAGCCAAATCTCAACTCACCACAAGCGGGCGCTATATTTGTTATTGTTCATCTTTCATTAAAGATGCGTCATTTAGGCGTGCCTTGATTTAACAAGCACAGGTATGTATGCAAAAAGTGCACCAAAACAAAACAGACACAGAAGGCTTGGTCATGTTACAATTGTGACAAGTTTCGACATAACTTCGAGACAAACCCGAATACCTCCAAGTTTGTCTCCATACAGGAATAAAAATGGCGCCAAGTCTGTGATCACCTCTCTAGATCTATAGTTAATGCACAAAATACCAGTTAGGTTTTCTAAAAATGTTTGTTGGTGTCGAAAACATAAATATTTATTTTTCATGAAGCACAGTAAAAGCCCACATAAAAGTTAAGAAATATGAACAACTGACCTGAAAGAGATGAAAATAGTAACTTTGCTGAAATTTCTCAGTCAACACTTAAGTAATGTCGTAGAGTGTAATAAATACAATTGTATAATTCTATGTTGATTAGTATATTACTTAGATTATACAATCAATACTAACAGAAGAGTTTTATTTTATTTAAGATGTGATCATAGTTTGTATATTTATGTTAAGGTAATATTTGGTATTAGGACCTATATTGAAAATATTGTTAAGGGAATTAGAGTCGGTATCCATTGCTTAGGCCTGAATCTGCCATGAATTGTATTACAGTAACCGGTGTCTGATTTCAATATATTTTTGCTTATAAAATGAGATTTTTATGGAATCTGTAATTTTATGTGGAATCCACTCTAATCCCTTTTAATATACACGATATTACCAATCACGGTTGTTTAAAAGCATGTATACATTCCTTGGAAAATAAGTTGAATATTATATACATGGCTGGACATTGGTAGGTTTTTTTTGTATTAAATGTGTATTGCATCTGTTGGTTGAATTAATATTGCACTATTCTTGAAAAAATGGCATTGAATGGGAAAATTTTAGCAAAAAGACAAAATCCTGCACCAGCCTCTGTATTAAGCAGTTGGGCAGATAAAATTCCAAAGTTTCACCAAAAATTCATTAGAGTTGTTTTTACTCATAAATTTGACAAAAACGTACCTGCCAATCAGACAGGTAACTTTCTATTTTGACCCTAATGTCCAACCCTGATTTATATATTGCTTTAGTATTTTGATCAATATTTGGTCATGTTTATTTCTAATTTTCCACAGTACTCAGGGATCTTTGGTATTGCTATACTATTTGTATTTCCAAGGGTCTATTGCCGACCTATATTTCATATGACCCAAAAAATGCTGCTTTAAATTGTCTAGTTGACAACTAACTCAATTACTGCCAAGCTTACAGTGCTTGATTTTACACTTGTACATATGCAAGCACTTATTTCTTGGTACAAGTAAGATTTTCTGCCTACATGCACAGGTGCAAGTAACTTTGCAATCATTGTGTTTGATGTAGAGTACAAAAAACAATGTTCAAATATCCAATTTTTTCTTTCATAACTCATGCCATTTTGCGGGTTTTTTTGTCCTGCTCACCGCGATATAAATTGACAAAGACCGTAATTTACCTACGGAAGCAATGCAATAAACAATATTCGAAAGCGTCGGTAGAGATTTCAGGAATCTCAGCAATGTGATTTTATTTTATTATTAATTAATTGTTTTGCTATGTACATGTAACATACATTTTGTGCAAGTAACTTTTTGAAACTACTTGCACAGGTGCAAGTGACCTGTGTTACTAAAATCGAGCACTACACCTGTAGTTGCCAACTAGAGATAGCAGTATTTCATAAAGGTTGGTGTCAAACAATCAGTTTGGAATACTTTTTTGCTCTGTAGGATTAGCAAGTCTAGAACTAAGCTCAAAATCTGAGAGTCGTGTGTGTGACATGTGACTCTAACCATGTATGAAATTTAGTTAAATGAAGAAATTGGTAAGCTTATCCAGGATGCAGCCTAGTGCTAGGCCTGTGCTAAGAGCAACTAAAAACAAAAGTATTTCTAGAAGCCGATTTGCGTGCTGATCACAATGGTATAATAATTCTTTACCAAAATGCAAGATTTTGGCAATAGGGCCAACTTTTTCTGGAAATAAGCCTACATATTGGTTTGTCAAGTTGGAATATGGTCCCTGAAGATTGTCCAATAATTGAAGTGAAAATTTTGAATTTCGCAAATTAGTTACACATATGCATATTATGCACTTAAAATCTTATCAGTTTGAGAGTATGGCACCCTCGTCCTTCCTACCTAGTGGCATCCATTTCAAAGTTTAGTATCTCCAGATATTTTGTTCACAAGGTCATATGCCCGACTATTTTTTTGATAATATTTCACATATTTTGGTCAAAAACTAATCGTGATCAGCATGAAAATCCACTTTAGAAATATGGTTTTAACTTTCAGTTAACTGAGCAAAAATAATTTCAAAGGTAATGGGTTGACACCAGACTTTTTTGGTGTCAAGGTGGAAATTTACAGAGATCATGCCTTTTCAACTTTTATATACATTGCACTAGTAAAATTGTGTATATATTATTAAGGAAATTAAAACTTTAAGTGGGATTTGTTCTGCATGAAATACTGATTCTTAATGTGAATATTGAAATAAAAGATTTAAGAGATACAAAGTGTTATACTCTAGCGTCTCTTTTATTCGTTTATCACAAATTGCACAAGTTAAAGATGCTTATAACATTCACAGGTTTTAATAATTACATAGGGAGCAAAACAGGTTTGCCTGCAACGAGAAATTATTTTAATGTGTCCTATCTAGATGGGTGCTATGGACCATACATAATATCACTAGGGTGGACACAAAATCAGTGTGTTGCATGGGAACCTCCTGCAGGAGGGGGGTAAAAGTCATTGCAGGGGGCAACTTTGAAAATTGGTCAAATCTTGTTCAAAACCATTTTAACATGTTCCTCTCATCATAACGAACCAGAAAAAGTATACTTTGCCCCATCTCTGATGAATGTAGTAAGAGTTATATCCGAAAACATGAAAGGTCATACCAAAGGGCTATGATATTGGCTTATGGGAGTCAAAAAATTACTTTGTGTGGACAGTTTTGCAAGACAAACAATTTGAGACCATTTTGAACAAAATCGGACACTTTAAAAAAATTTCACTCCCATAGGCCCAACATGTGACCCCTGTAATTACCCTTCATGTTGTTTGATATTTATCTCAAAAACCTTTCATCAGATATGGGTCAAAGTATACTTTTTATGCTTCCTTATGATGAGAGGAACATGTTAGTTAGAATGGTTTTGAACAAAATTTGACCAATTTTGAAATTTGCCCCCTGCAATGACTATTACCACCTCCTGCATGGTCCCATGCAACAGACTGATTTTGTGTCCACCCTAGCGATGTTACCTATGGTCAATAGAACCCATATAGATAGGACACATTGAAATAATTTCCCGTTGCAGCTTATCCCCCAAATTGGGTTTTGCTCACTAGGTAAATACTATCAAGATCAGAACTTACCCTAATCCTAGTCCCATTCAGGACGTGTATGTAAGGCCCAAAAGACCCCCATTCAGTGAGTCGGGAGGTCCCGAGATTTCCCTTTCCTTTATAAGAACTTAAACGCTGACATATTGAATCAACCGTGCACTTGATGTTTTAAACATGAATATTAATGAGTCTGAAAAATATTTTTAAAAGCCCTATACAATCGAAAATATAGACCCTGAAGACAAAAATGTTGCACATTTATGTATAAATACTGTGTAAATATGATGCAATACGATTTACCGAATTATGTGTGACATTTCGTGCAATTTTACTTGCAAGTTATTTCACACCATGTACCTTCAAAATCGGCTGGTGATTTTCTTGAAAATTATCAATTCAATATATGAAATATATATTTATGCCAATACGCTTTATAGCAAACTTCAAACATCTTTCTTGAAGTCCTGTAAAAATCTTGCATTAAAGTGTACTAAAACAAAATTGATGTAATGGGCCTTGACAAATAGGTCCGTCAAATATCATGGATCTGTTACATACCATCCTAAAAAATGATAGAAAACATGCATTTTTGCTAAAACTTCTTTACGTATTTGGGAAAGTTTGGTAGAAAGGTCTATTTATACCTTATTTATTTGTATAAAGTGAAATTCGCTTGATTTTAATTAATGAAGTTATACTTAAAAAAGCAATTAGGGAACACGATGGATCGGGTGGAGGCGGCGACGGTGGAGGCGGCGCGCATAGGATTACATGCAAAAGTGAAAGAAAGTTGTGATTTATAAACACATGTATTGTTAAAAATAAAAACGCTGGGATCATAATATTTTGCATATACCTCAATGAGATATGTATTATGCTACAGCATCTATCGAATATTGACATATCATCCAAATTTTCTTGGTTTTTTTTTGGTTTATATGAGGGTAAATTTCTCAATACATTACTGTACAAAACATGCATTTACACTCGAAAACTTTAAAACGGCATATCTTTTGACAGATTCGACGCACTTGGTAAAAGTTATACATTTTTCAAAAGGAAATTTGACGAGGAATCTAAATATGTGATTGATTTTTAGGTAGTGTGTACAGGAAAAAATTATGACCGATAAATGTCCCAAAAATTAATGATTCGTTTCATAGATTTTGACCATCCTTAGTATTTTGACCACAATGAAATTGGTCACCAAATGTATTATTTTATGGAAGGCCATCATTACATCCATCAAATAATGTTTGTGTCATCTGGATACACATTTCCTCAACAAAATCTCATTGTGCCAAATTGGTTGACCAAAATGCACTTTTATTTTATTTTGCACCCTGTATAATTTTTACCCATTCCTCAAAATTAGGCTTATTTAGGTAAAACTGAAATCCTCGGAAAATAAGCTTTCCAGCAATATATAACTTTGTTGGGTTTTAAGTGTATATAATTAGAGTTACAATACGTTGAATACTAATTGGCATGGTTTTACCAATGTTTTTGTGTGAAACAAAAATTACAACCAGTTAATGACCTATGTCCAATGGTTCTTTTGTTTAAGTCTTGACACTGAAAATCTACATGTTGCAAAACTGAATTTTCCATACTATTGCACATGCGTAACCAATTACTTTAAATACCAGGTGTCCCAAAAAATGGTTACATGTAGAAAAATGATCACGTGCTAATACTATAGTGGTTAGAGAAACAAAACTATTAAAATTACATTTTATATGAAATGCATTATATTTCAATGCAGCGAGTGGGGCAGCGGTGCCATTCAAAATACTAGCTATGAGCTCCATGAACGTTGCTGACGTCAGAGGATGACCCGTCGGGACAAAAAGAAGTTGTCAAAATATTGATGCCTAGTTATCGCAATACAAATCACAGGCAAGTATGAAGAGCCGATATTAGGTTCCTTTCGTACATCACATCAACGTATGTTTTTCTTCTCTTCATTTCTTCATTTTACAGGTCTTATGGGGAAAATATATATTTCAAATTTCATCATGAGTTTTTACATGTTTCTACCAGTACTGGCCAAAATAACAACGTTTTGTCTTCTAAAACAAAATTGATGCATGGGTTCAAATTAGTTTGCTTCACAAGTCTCAAAATCGTTGATTTTCTTAGAAAATACCATATAATGCTTCTCTCAAATTTTCATAACCCTGTTCCCGCTTTGCATTTGCTTTCATCCTTTTCATATAATAAGGGTTCAAAGTCAGCCTTTTCAGCAAGTCACATTAAAAAAACAAAATCTTGTGACCATTTTTTTCTCGTTTGGACTTGGATTTCAGAATTCGCATTTATATAATGAGGTCGATAATAAAAAAAAAAAAGTAAGACAAAATAAAAAAAGTAAAATGCATTTTGCACCTATTTTATGACATGCTGCAGGAAATAAGCATTTACCACCATGATCCAACCCTACCTCACTAACCATGACCCGACCCTAACCCTAAACATACCCTAACCCTAAAATTTTGGATGGGACTTAAAACTTGGTCCATACTTCATACTACCAGTGTAATAGGAATCAAAGTCCCCCGTTCTTACTGTCCCGGTTGTACAGTAAAGTATAGGGTAACAACTCTCACGCAACATTAGTTCAATGCTTTATTCCGTTATGGTCTATGGAAAATGGAATTTAGATTTCAGAGGGACCTTGATTACTTTTACACCGATTCCCAAGGGGAGCTACTCAGCTTTATAAGTGTACACATGAGTGAAAAAAAGAAACGAAAAAGGAGCTATTTTTTTCCTGAGCAACATAGAAAGCACTGATTATGTATAAGGGTTTAAAAACATAGATTTTCTACAAAAGGGGCGTCTTTCAAAACAAATACTGATTTTCAAGAAAAAGGGATATTTTTTTAAAGTCAATGATGAAGAAAATCAAACTTTTGTAAAATTTAAGGTTAAACTACAACAAAATTCTTGTATAGGAGCATTTCCGTGGAAATCTAAAACATATTTTAGTGCCCTCCTCCCCCTGGCTTGGTTCACACCACAGTTTCATTGAAGTTTTTTTTCATGTAAACGTCTTTTATGTCTGGTCAAATGTATGCTTGAACTAAACGCTTTGTCACAATTCTCATAGTCACATTTATACGGCTTTTCTCCAGTATGTGACCGAACATGAATGACAAAATCATTTTTCTGATAGAATCGTTTCTGACAATGTTCACACTCAAAATACGTCTCGCGGTCATGAACCGCTCTCTCGTGGTATCGCAGAGCAGAGCCCGATGCGTATGGTTTCTGACAAGTTTTACATATGTATGGTTTCTCTCCTGTATGTGTCCTTTCATGGTACTTAATATCTTTTACAGAATATTGTTTTTGACAAAATTTACACTTTTGAAGATCTTTTCCAGTATGAATTTTTTCATGAGTTAGAAGATATCTTTTGAGAGCAAATACCTTTGGACAATGCGGGCATCTGAAAAGTTTTTCACTATGTGAACTGAGATGGCGCTTCAAATCGCCTCGCAATATGTAACTTTTATCACACACATTACAATTAAATGGTCTAAACCCCTTATGTTTTGTTCGTGCATGTTTTGACAAACCGTTAGGAGAGCAGAATTTGTCTTTGCAGAGTTTACACTCATACGCTACCTTCTTCGACTGTGTAACTGTTGAGTTCACAGAGCCGTGTATATGATTTGCCTCATGACTAATGAGTTTGGAAATCTGGGTGAAATTCTGATCACAAAATGAACAAATATTTGTGTCATTCGCTGAATGAATATAAAAATGTTGATCAAGTTCTTGTGATGTAGATGATATCATATCACAACATGGACACTTGTGCTCTGATAACACAGAATCATGCGCTCTTTGATGGACATCGCGACTGATCTCAGACGGTAAAGTGCGAGAACACATGTCACAATTATAAAGTTGCGTTTCTATTTTACCATCATTGATATCTATTTCAGCATTTTCTTCAGTGTGCTGAAACTTAGGCCAGCAGTCATTATTCAAACCAGGCTCTTTTTCAGTGATGTTTTGATTACGAAGCTTGTTTGGAGATAATGATTGGCTTAGTTTGAGTGGTTTTGCTACAAAACTGGTATTGGATGCATCATTTACAGGAGATTGTTGCTGTTGGCTTGAATGAGTTCTCATATGGTTGCGTAAAATGTTCTCCGATGTAAACATTGCATTGCACAAAATGCAACTATAATAATGGATCTTCTGATGATTATGTAACATGCTCTGCGATTCGTAAATTTGTGAACAAAACTTGCATTCAAATTTATTCAATATGTGTGCACTTTTTAAACAGCCAAGCTTCTCATGAGCTTTTATGGCAGTTTTTGAACAGAACAATGACTCGCAACCTCTGTGTACTTGTTCCCCATTTAAATAAATTATTTTTCTTTTTTTCTTCTTGTCTTTTTTCCTTTGGGCAAAATCATCTTGGAAGTTACCTTTGGAATTTAAGATAACGCCTGGCATTGATCCTGGATCAAAATACTTAATATGGCATTTCTTTCCAAACACACCAGGTCGCTGGAAAGATTTTGATACAGAGGTAAATCTGTTCACATGGTGAGATAGATGTCTCTTAAAAGCACAGAAATCTGCAAAGTACCGCTGACATCGTATGCAGAGATGTGGATGCATAGCTGATGGGTCATACGCAGGTAGGCTTTCAAACTCCAGTCTTATCCCTATTCCAGTCTGATCCCCTTACCGCTCACCCAGGAATTGGGTTTATCAGGGGGATGGTATGGTATTACTGCAATGCGTTGTGCATCTATTGGTGTCACAGTCTGCCTTCAACATGTCTGTAAAGAGAAAAATACATAAAAATATGATAATATTAATAATATAATAATAATAATAATAAAAACACATTTTTATAAAATTCTTGTATAGAAGCATTTCCGTGGAAATCTAAAACATGTTTTAGTGCCCTCCTCCCCCTGGCTTGGTTCACACCACAGTTTCATTGAAGTTTTTTTTCATGTAAACGTCTTTTATGTCTGGTCAAATGTATGC
>JXSR01S010661.1:27827-38365 GCA_000969725.1 Ophiothrix spiculata
TCCATAGCGAATGTACTGACCGGGGTCTTGTTACAAAATGTACCTGGTCAGGTTTACCCTTTGGTCTTTTGAGTTCACAAAAAATATCACATGAAAGCTATGAACAAAATGGTAAATGTTCAAAAAAAATCGGCCGGTTAGTTTTGATACAGCGATCTTGGCAAGTTATTATCCTATATCCAAAACACGGGAAGATATCTCGGGGTTATGCATCAATTAGGAACGTTGTGTGTGCATTGTATACGGAATGTTGCTGATAACTGCAATATGAGAAAGTCAGAAAATATGTAAATGTGTACATTTTCTGTGAAACAGACTTCAATGTAACGTTTGTTTCATATCCAATGAGTAATAAAGAACAGAAGTTATGTTTTGTCAAATATTTGAATGTAAAATTTCTGGTCCAATTTTCTAAGTTCCCCTCGAATTAAGTACTATTAAGTACTATCCTTGATTTACTAACTCAACCTTATTGATGTTTATTAATTTATTATGCATATGCTATCTGTTATCTATGCTGAAAAAAAGGAACAAAATTGATGAAAAACAAGACATAGATGATAAATTTCCCAAGTTGACACATTTTATTCCATTTAGAAACACCACTGTTTCATAATAATCATGAAATTGGACCAGACAAAAATATATCTAAATATTTGATTAAACACAATTTATCATGTACTCTACCAATTCAAATGAAACAAACAGTATCTCAAAGTTTACAGACTTGCGTAATGGTCTGCATGATATAGGCCTATGGCATTTAGTGTGTATGATATATGAAGTCTACTTTTATACTTTCATCTCCGTACAATCATACCCTTTAACCCATTTTAAAATGTGCACGGATTAAAACCGATCTTGACCTTGATAAAAGCACCATATCATAAATATCTTGTTATTTTTGTAAAGTAAATTTAATAAGCTTTCAAATGCAGCAAAAATGAAGGAAATCGGATGAAAAATAAAAAAGATACGGCCAATTTTGTAAGTACGTCTCTTTTTCCTCCATTCCAATGGGATTTACAGAGTTAAGCAAGATATTACATTGTCCCAATTATGGGTTATGGCATAATATAAAAGCTAAGTACTTGCAAAATTGGTCATATCTTTTTTATTTCTCATCCGATTTCTATAATTTTTTTCTGCATTTAAAAGCTTATTAAATTTGCTTTACTACCTATAACCAAGAAATTTATGATTTGTTGTTATTATTAAAGGTGTAGGTTCCCATTTTAACATGTGTATAATCTACTTTTAACCAATTGACCTTGACCTCTGAAATGCATTTTGGTAGTTTTTACCCACGGTTCCCTTCTTGATTACTCTCCAGAGGCAAAACAAAGTATGCAACCCTGGGGATGAGGCTGTTATGAAAATACATAAGAAATGGAAAATAGGTATACCAATTAACTTTACACTTTTTGCTATATCTCAAAAACTATATGGAATTTGAAGGTGAAATTTTAGATTTACAATCAGAAAAAATATGGGCTTTCATTTGACATCAAAAAATCCGATACTTCCGGTTGAGCCCTGGGGATGAGAATGTGATCGGAACCTACACCTTTAAGGTCAAAATCAGTTTTAATCTGTACACATTTTTTTTTGATTCACGTGGTAGATTGTTTTTGTTGGGTGCTGATTTGTTTATATATAGGCATAATAATAATAATAATTTATTGGACAATTTAAACAAAAATCCATGGTAAGGGTTATAATAATAAATGTGGCCCTGTACTCTGGATTTTTGTTTACATTGTCCAATAAACTAGTATTCGACCTATAGTTTACCTTGTTTTGAATTGTGATGGCCATGTAAAAGCCTAATATCTTTTCACAAAAGATGCAATATAATTTTATCTGTCATGTATGAATTGCACCTACAGCAGAAAATATGGTTAAATAGGTTAAAATGTTTGTTGTCTCAAACAAAGAACTTCCAAAACAGTTGCAGTTTTTTTCAAAATTCAAAAAATGTTATTTGTAAAAGGGTTGCTTATACAAATGTAGAGCTCTGCTGGGTCTATATCTTCAATCATATTGATATTACAAGCATCAAGTCACACAAGCTATATGGAGTTGTATGAAGAAAGAAACACAACAATAAATGACCTGAACATGACAGGTTCATCAAGTTTGATGTAACAAATTAAATAAAGTTCATCATAACAAACCCAAAAATGCAATGAAACTAACTTGACAGTTTTGAGGGTCTTGGACCACATCCTCCTGGATACCCTGGTCACATAACCTTGCAGCGAGGTTACGATGTGTTTACGGCGTCATACCAGGTAGATTTCAGTAGACACCAGTCGGACACCGGCCGGTGTCCAACCGGACACCGGTGTCCGTAACGCCGTAAGACGCCGGAAGCATGCCGCAAGAATTTAAGTCTGAGTTAAAACCTTGCGGCGTGTATACGATGTCAGTAGTTATGGTCTAATAACCACCGGAGTCCGACCGGGCATCGCAAGAGCTCGCAAGCATTCAGCAGTGTCATACCGATGTCATACCGGCGTTGCGGCATGCAAACACCGGTCGGACACCGGTGGTTATGTGACCAGGGTATCAGAATGGTTGTGTATCATTCAACCAGGCTGGATGAGAACCGTCGCTTTGGAAAAGAAGAACAAACCTCATGAACAGAGCTGTACATAGATAGGCTCCTTCTTGATTTTTTCTGAATAGAAGTGAGCCACCTTTTGGCGGTTCATGCCCAGTCAGGAAGATTGTTACCAATCACTTTGAAGATTAGGCTGAAACCATAGTCGGATCCAAACAAAATTTTCCCTTCCAAACATTTGGTCATGACGTCACCAAATATTTGCCATAGAATTTAACGTATGAACGGGTAACAAACATTTGGTCCAATGTATATGGCAATTCAATAACATGTGCAATCTAGCGCAAAATTTTATTTGGTCTCAACTCGTTGTTGAAGTTATTTTGTTTGGAGTCACTTGTCATTTTGACGTCACGACCAAATATTCAGTAGCAAAAATTTTGTTTGGAGGCCGACTATGTTTTGACCCTATAAGTCACCCATGATTCTTGAACTGTTAGGAAAGTTTCATTTCACTGTTTTTTTTATGGCAAACTTCATTTAAAATTAAGATACATGTTCTTATTTGTCTATCATCTTTCAGGATAAAATTTTGATTTCATACATGCTATAGCATGTAACAACCTGGGACTAAAATCATGAACAATAAGACTTAAAACTCAACTTTACATCAAAATCAACTTGAGCATCTATGATTTTTGAATGCACTTGATTCTTAAAAATCAAAAAACATATGCAACTAAGAATCTTTGCTTTGTCATTCCATACAGACCGGATTTGATTACCGGTAATTAATTTTTGATTTAAAATTGATTCGAAAAATTCATGATTTCAGCCCCAGAGGTAATTCTTACGTAAATCTGAAATCTTAGATGAATGAAAATATTCAACACTTGAATCTGAATAAAAGAAGCAGTAAACTGTTTGTCTAATTTTATTATCAATGCAAAATGGATCTCGCTTGAGACCCTAACAATGTCACCCCGGCAAGCCAGATGGGGGACCCGTATATTTTTGGGTAGGTATGTGCTGCACATTTTGCAACATAGGATCTTCGGAACCAGAAGCAGGGTCCTGTGAATCAATTTTTCTTTTTGATAAAAAATGTGACCATAAGAGCTAAAATTTGACAAAACAAACTTGAAAATGTTCTTTTTTGTTTGTTTGTTTATTCAGGTTGATACGTAAAGCCCATGATATAATAGTAAGACGCAGCTAGCCTCTAGCAAATTATTTTAACTTGCTAGTGTCTGGTTAGCATTTTCAAAGCGTGTAAAATCAAACCACACTCTAGCTGCGTCTTGCTAGTATATCACAGGCTTAAGAGTGTAATGACCCATGGGTGTTCATGACAAAGTCACAGATAGAATGCCACACCTATGCAAAAAGCACAAGCCTTTATTAACTAATAAAGGACTTTTAAAAACACCATTCTGGCCAAAAACCACTCCCAATCCAACTTAGCAACAAATGATGTACAATTTCACTCTTAGGCCTTGCTTTGTGAGAAAAGAAACAGGAAATTTCAATATCTTGCACCAATGCAAAGGCTTTTGAACTGCTGTCAATGAGAATAGAGGTCTGAAGTAAGCTTGAAATTGGGATCAAGGAGAGCGGAGAGGCACATTGTAAAGGGGGACTGTGTCACAGCATATACCTTCAATATATGGAGTCCCCTCTCCCCGGTAAGCACTGTCATTTTTCTCAGGGTTGTTTTTCTCTTGTTCACAGAATTTTCTTGCCCACACTTTGTTGTTAAGCACTTCTGGATACTGATGCACATATTTAAGCCCATATTTGCAGTCTGTGATTTGTTGATTTTGACTGTTTACGCTCACATTGATGATGTATGATTTATGTGCGCGTTAAGAGTGGTGTACTCGTCCCGATTTCAAATAAGAGTGAACATTGAGATTCCGTAAATCTCTTTGCCTAAAATCCTTTACAACAATCAGCCTGAAAACACTACTTCTGATACTCTGTTCCTCAAAAAAAAAAAAAAAAAAAGCATTCTGGATTGCCATCCATAATATTGGAGGAGTATTCAATATACTAAGCATAGTTTGTATTCCATATGTTCACCAAGGGCACGTTGTAAAATATACAGCATTCTGAAATGCATGGTGTGATTGAATCCACCTGATACTTGGTGATCTGATGAGTTCCACACACAAGTTTTAATATAGAGATTGGATAACTTGCTTATGAGATCTATAATCAGTTCTTTTCCATTGTCACCGCGTCGATGGTGAAGCGCTTCCTGAAGGACTTGTTGTGTCTCCTCCACTAGTACTTTCCCTTGGTGGGCTCTGCAATAAATCAACAACAAAACATTTATGTCATTTCGTAAATCATGCAAATTCAGCACTTGAAACAAAATAATACTCACAAGAAATATGCCACTCATCCATGGAAATGTATCAAATGTCAAAATTGCATATGTCTGTGCACAGCTAATATGAATCATTTTTTACTCATTTATTTTCGTGCAAATGACAAATTTTAACATATTTGATATACACAAATGTACACACATTGTTTTTTACACTTTGCATTCATTTTGTGCAATACAAATTGAGGGCAAAAAGTATAAAAATATTTGCAATGTAAAAAATATCATTTATACAGTACATTTGATTGATGCTCAAAATACGATTAGGGTTTTATTCTGAGTTTATGCGCAAGGAATAGCGTGTGAAAAGATGGGCGTCGTACCATGCATATCGACAGACTCTGAATAAATCCATATTCTTTAAACAAAACATTCTCAGACACAAATCATTAAATTTTTAAACATTGTTGTATATACAAATATTGACTGCTTTGAGGGGCATGGTTTAAATTATTTTCCCGAGGTGATCTCAAAACCATGAATATGCCCGAAGCGAAGCTGAGGGCATATTCATGGTGTTGAGATCACCGAGGGGAAATAAATTTAACCATAACCCGAACAAAAAGCAGTCAATATTCGTTTTATATACCGAATATATAGATTTTTGTCCATTGGTTGGTTAAAAGAGCCATTTTAGCACTCCAAGCGCTTGATAATAATTTACGATATTTGTTTCTCCTTTCAGTGCTGACCGCGTCTATTCAGTGCGCCCAAGATAACTAGCTCACGCACTGCAGCGCGTGTCTGACCATGAATGCTTACAGTCGCGCGCGTAAAGCTCGAGTTACACGGCGCAAAATACATTGAGCGGGCATAGTGAATGCTATGCCTCGGGCATAGTAAATTTATAGGGCCTAGTTAAATCCATGCCCTCACTTTTAACCAATCAGAGGACAGGAATCTATATATAAGGTATATAATCTGCAATAGCTGCCACTTTCGTAAATTAGCATTTCACACTGTACATGCAGTCATGAGTCAGTGGTTCTTGAAATGGTACTTCAGATAACACTGTCATCTGAAGAACCATTTCAAAAGCTACTGACAAAAATTCGGAACAATTTTTTGCATTCTTCTGATAAGGTGTTAAATATGGCAGCTAATGTAGATATGACTTCTTGCACTCACATGATTAAATATCTCTAAAAGGATATGAGACAGACAATAACACCCGAAAATCGATTGATTTTGATATAACAAATTGCACATTTCTTATAATAATTAGTAGATATTTTGTTGACTTTACACAAGTCCATTTTTCATATTCCTCAATACAACGATGATTAAAATATTATGCAATGATGAAAACAATTGAGGAAAAGAAAACAATCACAAAACTACATGCATCAAATCATGGAAAAATGACAATAAAGCTGGAGCAGAAGTCCATGTTGCACTGTCTCGAGTAGCTGTAGCAAACGACCATGTTCTAATTGGTTATTGTAAACATGTTGAAATTTATTTCAAAATATTTATTGGACAAGAAGTATCCAAATTTTAGCTCAGATGATTTACACTTGTTATGACTAATGATAATAGTCAAATACCAAATATTGTAAAAATCGAAACCTTCAGAAAAGTAAAAAAGAATTATGTTTTGTATGTTATCATGGATTTATTGAGGCTGTTCTCTAAAAAGTACACATTGATGATGTAGGCCTATGTCAGGAAAAAGGTTATTTTTCTTTTTGTAAGACATTGCTTTTGCAACACAGCTTGCAGATAAATTTGAGAAAATAGCCAACCTGACAGCACCCGGGTTGAATTTGACAATGAAACTTTGATACCATTATTACCACTAACACTTCAAATGATTAAAAAATGTTTGGAAAAAGTTTGGTGATGATGTTGAACTCGTCCAATGCCCTTTGAGAGTGCAACAATAACCTTTAGTGGGCAAAATTTGATTGCTATAACTGCAGCTACAATTGGCAATGCAACAATACATCTTAAAACCAGCCTTAATCAATATAAAAGTGTAGGAGAAACACTAAGTGTACAAGGGGTACATAATCCACAATAAATGAATTGTTTATTTCAATATATAAATGATGAAGAATATGAACTCAAAACACAGCTGCTTAAAGCGGTAAATGGATCTAAATGGATCAGTGCAGTGATGGGACTATAGGAAATTAGGAATATCAAACTCATGTACATGTACTGCAGTACCCCTACTATTCATAATATAGAAAAGTAAAAGAGATCTAAAAGCCCCATAGAAGATTTACACAAGTTCATAAACAGGTATTAGTTTCAATGACATTCAAACTTAGAAGGGCACTAGAATTATTACACCTTGAGGTGTCATGTTTATGATATTCTTCTGTTGTCACAAGGGCAATATGTACATAATACCAGAAGACAGAGAAAGGAGCAGGACAACTTCAAAATTAAAGAAGTATACAACATGAAAGAAGAAACCGACACCTCGGTGTCAAGTTCTAGGTTTTGTAAAAGGAAAACACTCGTCGTCGTCGTCACCACCACCATCATTATTGATAAACCTGATTGATTTATTCAATGACATTGCAACTCCAACTTCAGTGCTCTATGACCATGCCTCATTGCTCAAAATACCAAGTACTGTAAGGCTGCGATCACATAGAAGTATAGTATATGGTATTCGTTATATTGACAGGGATTATCCTCATCACTAGACCAAGTGCCTCCCAAGGAGCGTATACCGAATAACGTATACAAAACGTGACCTGATCCCACGAAACCCAGACAAAGTCACCAGAGCACTTATGGAGTTACATCCAAATGAACATGCCATGAATCAATAAAAAACAACAGAATTTTCAAGGGAAATATTGATTTTTCATTGGCAAAAGTTTGAGCAATGTCGACAAATGATACATCATTTTAAAACTAAGAATTTCGGCATTTTTAATTTGGGCAAATCAGGAAATCAGGAAAATTAATTTTCCTGACTTTGTCCATGTTTCGATGGAGCAAGTCACAAATGTGTATTCTTCTGTGATTGCAGCCTAAAACTTGTGAACATTTTTGTGCTTCATTTCAAGTTTAGCGCTCAATTTTTCTAGCATGAAAATAAATAAATAAAATGCACCACAAAAAGTGTGTATATACTTTGCACACAAAAAAGTGTGAAATGCTTTAAACCAAATATTGGTTGTGTGTGAAACTTGCAATACACAAAAATTTCCACTTGTAACATGAACAATGTAAGATAAGGTCGTGTTTAGGCTGGATTTCATTAACAAAACACACAGTCATAACAACTTGTCTTGTCACATTTTTACGCATCATTCCTGAACATTCTCATAAATCTCTACAAAGAGAAACATTCAAACACTATTAAAGGTGTAGGTTCCGATCACATTCTCACCCCCAGGGCTCAACCGGAAGTAGTATATTTTTTGATGCCATATGGAAGCCCATATTTTTCTGATTATGAATCCAAAATTTCAACTCCAAATTCTTTATAGTTTCGGAGATATAGCACAAAATGTAAAATTAATTGGTTTACCTATTTTCCATTTCTTTTGTATTTACATAACAGCCTCATCCCCAGGGTTGCATTCTTCTTTTGCCTCTCAAGAGAAAACAAGACACAAGCTAAGGTTGAAACCTTGCACAATGCATTTCAGAGGTCAAGGTTAATCAGTTAAAAGTAAATTATATACACCCAAAAATAGGAACCTACACCTTTAAGCATGACCAGAGTCAAACAAACAATTGGATTGCACAATTAATTATGTGACCAAAATTGATACATGTACAGATTCACAAATTAATCTTGATGTTCTTAGTTAACTTGTATGGTTTATATCAAATGCATATATGAGAAATACCATCACTTGAATGCAATAAAGTCATCAGTGCAACAATAGCTGCCATATGTGACCCACTATATCGAAAGCTACCTTAAGGGTCCCCAAATCAAAATTGACTTTTTGGTCTTTTCGAAAAACAACCCTGAGATCTTAAGCTTTAAAATGACACCTTGCTTTTGGTTACTGGATGTTCGGTTGCAAAGTTACACCCAAATTGGCAAAAGGAAATTGATTCGGAAAACAATAGTTCTGAGACAATTGAGTTTAAAGTTTTTGTACAAAGTAACACTTCAATGGAGCGAAGATTTTTATCTTGGTTATCAACACATATTTTTCTTAAGTTTTGGATGTTGGAACCTGATTAATATGACAGAATTCACTTCAAAGGTAACGTTTCTGATGAAATTAGAAATTCAACCTTGGATGTGATTTTTGACTGTGCTCAGCTTCAATGGCCTGTATCAGGGAATTTACTATGTCGACCTCAAGGTACCTTTCAATATGGCGGGTCACATATAGTGTCCAAACTTGGGTAAGTGACTTGAAATTGTCCTTTCAAAAGCCACTGGCATATGGACGATTTTTTTTTAAATTTTTGCTTTCTAATGACAAGGCTTAATATAACACTAGAAGGTATTGCACATATGGCTTCCTGTATTGGCATGATTAAACACTTTCTGCTGCATTTTTGAGTCACAATCATGGTCATCACACATATTATACAAACAAATACTGATGACCATTTTGCCTTTGAACCTATACAACCTACAGTGTTGTGGCCATTGAGGTTCCGTTAAAGGAGCCCTGTCAGATTGGGTCAGCATTTTTTGGTACCAAAATGTTCCTCATATTTTTCTCATTGCCCATGTGAAATTTTACGGCTGAAACATGTTGCGTTTTGGAGATATAAGTGAAAATATGTTAAAATTAGTACCCGGTAATATTATTGTAACCATAATATTATTTACACAGTAAAGTATAGGCAAATGAAAAATACAAAATAAAATCAAAACGGTTGTTCCGATTTGACTGAAATTTGAAATTGAAGCATCTTAAGCAGTGATCTTTCATATCATTATAGTGAAAACAAAAATTTGAAAAATCGGACTATGTACCTTTAAGTGTTAAAAATCTTGCTCAGTATTTTCAAATTGACAAATACCATTGAAAATATACAAGTTTCACACTTTGTTTTGCTCCAGCTTGAATGTGAGAAATGAAATTACCCACTATTCCAGTCCTCTGACTTTGTAAAAAGGCTTATGAAAACACAACATGATGACGCATGACTCCAAAACCAACAAAATACAGAGATGGGAACTAGTCAAGAGCCACAATAAACACCATCCAACACGTCGTCATGCATGCCAAAATACCTGCTTTATTCTAATGCATGCAGATCCTTGGTTAGAGAAGGGTCCGTTTTCATTTCTAAGAAATCATAAAATAAATGGAATTCACTGCTTTGCACATATACTTGAAACAGAGTGGGTGGGGTTTATGTTAAACAAGACACAAGACATAGAGACAGGAAGCAGACAAAGATCTACAAAATACAGTTAAGAAATAAGTTCTTTGAACTATCTGTAGGGATATATTTTAACAAAATCCTTTCATGATTTTGCAGCCATCTTCATCCCACTAGTTTAACCCTTTTTGCCCAATCTCATCCAACCGGACCATTTGAATATGTGACCCGTCATATCGAAAGGTACCTTAAGGTCGGCAAAATTAAAATTGATTTTTTGGTCTCATCTGAAAGATTATATTTTAAGCT
>JXSR01S010662.1:2164-15130 GCA_000969725.1 Ophiothrix spiculata
GGAAAAGCTCTTGGCTAGTTCATGGGCATTTTGATATTCTGATAGTATTTAGATTGATTGATTAATTTGAATCGTTCTTTTCATTCATTTTTTTTACTGAATGATGTCAGTTATGATTTATCATTCTTTGGTAGTATGAATGTTGGCATTTTTGAACAGTTTAAAAAAGATTTCTGTCCAGTTAGGGTTTAACTGTGTGTTGTGGATTTGGGTGGTGATTTGTGTGGTGATGGTGATGTGTGAGGATGGGGTGGTTACGGATGGGGTTTGGCCATGTTGAGAGGGGGCAAGGGAGGGGAGAGGGATGGTTGGAAGTACACTTCATGTATTGCTTGTATGTACAACAGACCTCCAAGAAAATGACAAAGATTTCATAAAATAGTCATAATTCTAAATACAAATTAACCTGATGGTAAAATCTACCATGCAGAGTTCATTTTTCTTGCAAATTAGTTTTACTCAAAATATTAAGATATAGTGAAAATAAATACATCCAATTTGTAGAATGTCTGAAGGTTTCTTAAGAAATCAAACAACCAAATGACCTTATATATCTAGTTTTGCAAGCCATATTATTTTTTTTAGCCTAACCTTTAAAGACAAAATATTTCCTCGGACATTCAAATTATATATGTATCAAAGTTTATTTCCCCCCTTGCCTTGCTAAAGACAAATTCTTTCTCCCTGCATCTTCATTAATTTTGTAACTGTAACATTCGAAATATTTTTCATATAACACAAGGACGACTCGATCCTTGCAAACCCTAGGGCAGAATACCGCCAAATTTTCTCCACCAATTTTCTCCCGATTTTCCAGTGGTGTGATCAATCATATTTAATTTATCATGTTGCCATGGTTATTTATGTATATGATTTGGATCATGGACGAGTTCACACCAAGTTCATCCGATTTCTGTGAGGTTCATGTAGATGTTGGATTATAATAACATGACAGTATCATGTTTAATAGTTATAACATGACCGGACTGACTCTCTTTATTTAAAGAGAAATTTCGCTTTGAAATCTTGAAATCTTGACATCTGGTTTTGTTATTGACAGAAATTTGAAAATCACAATCATCCTTATTCTGTCTTATGAGGTAAAAATACAGTATAGGCAAATACAAATCATAGCAGATACGTCCATTAAACATGCTATGTCATTTCAATCCATTCACTATGCAAGAAAGATGTATGAACATTATGTTTGAGTTAGTAGATACTGCCTTGAGTTATCTGCTCATTTGTGCAGGAATCGTCCAAGCTAAAAGGAGGTATCATGCACATTACTTGAAAGCACATACTGCATTTTTTTTTTTTTTTTTTAAAGGAGCATGCCCATGGTCTGATTGTGTCAGCTTTTTTTTCTAACTTGTTGAGATTTTTGTACCAAAATATTGCTCATATTTTTCTCATAACCCATATAAAATTTCAAGGCTGAGTTTTGTTCCATTTTGGAGATGTAAATGAATAAACATGTCTAAATTTATGGTAACCATAATTAATTTTACACAGTAAACTCTAGGTGGCTCTGAAATACAAAATTGTCCATAAGTCAAACCGGTTTGACCGATTCAGCTGAAATTTGAAACTTCAACCTCTTTCATGGTCTTATCTTTCGAATCTTTCAAATAACTTTAAAAACAAAATTTTGAACAATGGGATCAAGCTCTTCTACTACCAGGTGAATAGATAGCCAAAAAGTTCAAAAATTTAGAGTTGGGAGCTTTTTCTTTCGGGTCAAAATTTATGACCCCATCTTATATTTCAAAAACAATTTCAGGGGAATCACTTGATTAGTGGGTGTCGCACCACCAAATTTTTATTTGTCACTATTGTATTGGGGATATCCATTTAATGCATAAGAGACATCTTTTAGTGTTTTTAAATAAATAAAATTGAAATATACGAAATGTTAAATCTGTCAAAAAAATCTTCTGTCCCGAAATTACATCATCTGTTCATTCCTTATTGGTGTCTGACCAAATATTGCAATCTGTACATCAGATCTGTATGAAAAATGATTGTATTTGCCATCAAATTGTAATTAAAGGTAATAGATTGCCATTTAATGATGCTTACGTTGGAAAAAAGTCCATATTTGACAAATTAAAAAGCATATGGAATGTGTATGACTAAATGGTTATTGAAATGAGTGTGATTTGTAACATTTGGCTTCCCATCATGCACAGGGTTTGATTTATTGTGGTATGCAATCCCACAATGCATTTTGAGTCTCAATATGAATTGGATTTTTGAATGGTGTTAACATACTTGACGACTAATGATTAAATACTGTAAATGGGTTATTTTCGCAAAGGTTTAATTTTTGTGAATTATGCGAATTATTATCTAACTGTGAATATCACACCTGGTGAATTGTTCATTTTATATGTAGGTCAATTTATTGAAGCTTAAAACCCTAATTAAGCATGCAAGGAAATGTCATTATTGTCGCGTTTCACAAAAAATTCTGCTCGCGAAAATATCCTTGTTTACAGAAACTTATGCTTGTTGGCCATATACGTTTAAATTTTAATCTTTCTTCAAATTACAATTAAAATTGAATATTCCCATTAACAAGAAGTTTCCATTAACAAACATAATTGGAAATATGGAAAAGCTATCATTGTCAGATAACTTTTTACCATCTTTGCCTGATTATTTATATTATCGTATTTCAAAATTGTGAGCTAAGTTGATGTGGATTTCATACACTACAGATCATGTTAGGCCAAAAAAGTTGTGTTACCCTCAAAGACCGACCCTATTTAAACATTTTAAATATATATTGGGTCTAGAAAGCATCCAATTTTGCTCAGATTTGGTGGTTTTTTTAAGAAAATTATTTGAAAATAGTGGAAAATGCACCAAAATTTGACACTTTTGGTGCTTTTTAAAAAGAAAAATAACTAATTATATATTTTCCGACCGACTGACTCAATTTTTCAGAAATTCCACTTGAGGGCAACACAACAATGATTTTTTTTGGCCTTAGCACGGAATAAGGAACATGATAGCTCTCTATCGCTTCATTTTCAAACATTTTGTGAAGGCTAGACTCATTTTACAAAGTTCTTGAAATCGATACCAATGTTTGGAGTAAATCTGAAAGCAATTTGATAAATACTGATAGTGATTACAATTGTGAACAAAAATATGACACATTCTTGTCTACATTACTCTGTAATATGCAGGCAATATTGGTTCAAAAATGATGGCCAAAATGTAAAGTTTAATTGAATTCTAAATAGAATTAAATGTTTTAAATGTATAACTCATGATTCAATCCTTGTGTCCGTTATCGTTGTTTCAATCAAATTTCAGACATGAAAATTCAGAGCCTTGTGTAACAGAATTCCGTGTTCAATTTTATTTTAAAGACTTAGCTGTAATTTATTCAAATTTTTAGAACTTGATGTAGTAATTAAAACATGATGAGAAAACATTGTTAGATGCCAGTTTTTAGGTTTTAATGTGAATCTCAGATCATTTTTTTAACCTCAAAATTTAATAACTTTGATTTGTTTTTAGTCCCCTCTTTGATCATTTTTGCTAGAATTAATGGCTTTTTCATGATTTTTTTCCAATAAAATAATCTGCATTTCTGAAAAGTAACTGTTGAACCTATGTAAAAGCCTTGAGTATAGTTATTAAGAAAATGTTGTGAACTAATCTCAAATGCTGTCAATTTTCCAGATAACAGGGACAAAATAATTTGTAAAAGCTGTGAATGTTTTGCAAAATGTTCACTTTTTAATATATTTATGCAATCCATTTAATGTACATCACAGGTTTTGAACCACTGTTATATTAAAAGGTGTTGTAACAATTCAAGCACAGTTTGAGGGGATATATGAGGATATTTTGCCTCAAAACTTGACTTTATCTTCTTCTATTCTTACCAAAATTAATCAAGTTTGAATTGAAAGGCTCGAAATAAGAAAAACATATTTTCAGGGGTTGCGTTTTTAGACAATCTAATCTATTTTAAGATGTAAAATGGTTAGGTTTAGTTTTAAGGGGAATGCATTGAGTAAATTGGATATTATTTTGATTGAGTAAAATGGGTACTTTTTTGGATTGGGCATAAGCTTTCTTGAAATGTGAGAATGGTGAATGAAAAATGTCTTGGATCGTACCTACCACGTAAAATTTCACCTGTTCTGTTGATTGAAATCATAAAAGTTGGTTACAGGGGTACGTCTAATTTATCATGCTATCAATGGGGGAGTGATATCAATGTATTATATGTACAAATTGGATAAGTTATTTCTAATTGCTTGGAAACATTGTGATTAGGTTAGAAATTTATAGTATGATTTGGCAGGTGCAAATAGTTGTATTTTGTGGGAGATGGTTTAAATATTGCATGGCAAAATACTGACAACTGAATTTGGTTGAGAGAGGCGACTATAGGAGAAGTAGATGTTTTCCGTATTATTTGTCCTGTAAACTTTGAAATTGAATCCTGAATCTCCCATCGTAACTTAAAAGTCTATCAGGCTATAGCAAGGTGAAGGAGAATTTCTGCGTGCACCACTACTGGACTAAATCCTTAGGACTCAGATCTAGATCTTAAGGACAAAGTCAAAGGGAAGCTTTAACAAAAACGATATAGATCGATAATGTTGATTTTTTTTGCTTGCTTTTGTGTTAATTATCGTTATTGGTGTAGTCCGATTCAAGACATAAAACCAACACAAGTGTTAAATCTTAAAATGGACAAAATGGCCTCAGTCGCCACCAGCTTGTCATTTTTTATCAAAAATTTGATCATAAATTTCTTCATGGAAAAAAGTAATAAAAGTTTGGAAGAAAACAAATTACTCTTAGATATGAATCTTGGCTGGCGACAAACCAACATCTACTCAATATATGCCCATCCGGTGTTCGTGCCCGTATATTTATACAAACGGCCGAGAAAAACCATCCTGAAAAACCTCTTATTAGCTATAGATTTTATATTGATATTGGAAGTTTCAGAGAAGAAAAAATATTTATATATTGAAGTTAATTTAAAACCGACCATCTAATAAATGTGTGTACTCAATATGGGCCATCCGGTAGTTCGTGCCTGCATATTTATATCATATTGTGAAAGATTCTGGGCAGAAAAACCATCTCTCGGCTGACTCAAGTAAAAAAGGCCACATTATTATGGATTTGATCAGCAGGGAGTTGATATATGCCATTAACATATGCTGGCTAAATTGTATTAATACTGCCCCAGGATCAGTAGCGTATATAGATTATTTGCACCATACGAAATGTTTTTACTCAAAATTCCATCAGTATTTTTGACTAGAGTGTTTCGCTTTAGGGAAGAAAAAAAGTCCAAAGCGCAGGAATTCATGTGACCTCTCTCTATCTCTCTCTTGCTTTGCTTAGCTAGGAATTTATATATGTAATCATTTTTAGGGCGATCTGGCAATTTTTATAAGAGTGGGAGAGAATTTCTGGAGTGTTTTATTAAGAGGGAACTAGTGATATGAGAGAGGTTTTTAAGAGCGGTTGAAATTCTACTTCGGTGTGAAACTGTTCATATGCATGGTTTGGTTAAGATAATATTTGTAAAGTATTGGTTTGAAGATGATTTGCAAATGAGACTATTGTCTGGGGAGAAAAAATGCCATAACTAAGTAAAAATGAAATGTAGATTAAAGTTGAAATTTAAATGTAGGTGTGAAATTTTTGACCAAGTTAGTGTATTAATTACGTGAGTATTTTATTTAGCTAATTTTGTCAGGAGATTTTTTGCTTTTGTATTTTTTTCTTACAATCGAGAGATTAAAAAAAAAAAAATTGGCCAAAAAAAAAAATAGTGACCTAAAAACGAGAGAGAGTCCTTTTTTTGTTTGGCCTTACCCTTTTTTTTTAATGGCATTGCAAGCTGTTTTCAAAATTCAAAATTGGGATTAGCGAGCCTATTTTAAAATGGTTAATAAAAAATGCTTCAAATGGAGTAGTAATCATTTAAATCAAAATCAAAATATGTTGACCGTGAGGAATATTTTTCAAGGATTTTATGGTACTTTTTGGCTCAAAATACATTTCAAAGTAGAAACATATGAGAGAGTTTGAGATATAAGTATTTCTTTTGAATAACTTGTCTAACTGTGTCCAGATATGAATATATGTTGAAAATTGATAAACTTTTAAGGAAAAAAATCTGTGTTTTTGACCGGGTAAGTCTGTATCCAGGTCAACATCCATTTTTACGAGAAAATCATGCAATCAATGTTCAGGTAATGTTCAAAATTTATTTGTATATATACAGGAACTGACGATGAAACCTTTTTAAAAGTAAAATTCATGTAATTTTCAGTTTCAGGTACATTGTTGTTGAAGATATTATTACTCTAGTTTGGTTTGGAATGCAACTTTCAATTGATTCATACTGTTGTAAATGATTGTGGGGGGAAGAGAGGGGGTTTTCAAGAAAAATCCATGATCAAAAGTGAGTTTTGTACATTTTCTATATTAATGTCAGATTTAAAAGTTTTTATGATTTTTTAATTGAAAATATGTTTTGATAGGTTGTGTGGGGAGGGTGGCAAATCATAAAAACCGGATAAATCGTCTTGTCCTGATTCCCTCCCATGCAAATCCTAGTTTTTAAACAACTTTGTTACCGTTGTAAATATAGGGAAGGAGAGCTGGATTAAAAAAAGAAAATCAAGTAAAAAACAGAAATTCTTCATTTTCCAGTCACATTTCAAGAATTTTGTTGCATTTAATAGCAAATCTTTGATTATAAAGACACTATTCTGTGGTTCATGGTCCAGTAAAAGGGGGCACATCATAAGCCAATCATATCTATTGTATTTTAGAGAGTCTAATGCACCTTGTTGTAGGCCATATTAACCCTTTGTTCAAACAATTGGACCCATCCATTTTTGAGTGGTCCTCATTTTTTTCAATCTTCTTCCACCCCCCCCCCCCCCCCCTTTTTTTTTTTTGGGGGGGAGGGTTATGAATATATTTGAATACTTTTTCTCATGTGGTATAAAACTTTCAAATATATTTGAATACTTTTTCTCATGTGGTATAAAACTTTCAAATAAATATGCCCAAATTGATATAAGTATATCTATAGATATTGTGTTATTCAAATTCTTCCCTTCAGGGGAAGTTGAATACTTGAGTGAAGAGAAGATATAGTGTGTATCCCATAATGCATTGCTTCTTATGGGATTATTTGTATAGCAAGTCATGTGATTGTGATGAAACATGCCTAAGATGCAAGATTACAACAACTTACATTGATTTATATGGTTATTCCATCACTAACTACTTACATAACTTCCCATCCCATAGGAAGCAATGCATGATGGGATATATACAAAATCTTCTCTCAAGTGCATTGGAATCTAAGACAGTTGAAAACAAAAGTGAACTCGGATGCCAAATATGGTCATGAAATATCTCTGTTTTGATCAGTGACATTTTTATCAGAAATCTGTTGACTTTTTCAAGAAGTGGGTGGTTGAAAACTTAGTCCATTACGAAACTTCCATTATTCATCGAATGATAGGGAAGGTATCTTTTTATGTGTTGGAAGAAACTGAATTTTTAAACTGTTTACAGTCAAAATATTTTACCTTTGGGGAAAATAGTGTGAATAGTTTATGGGCAAGGTATCATTGTAAAATATGTTGGAATTGGATTACAGTCCACTTGGTACATTGAGGGTTTGGTTTTGTATTAATGTATTTTTGATAGAATTTGAGAATTGTTTTGGGAGTTTTAAAAGATGCTTTCTGAATCGGAATTTGATAGGAGGCTCGGGTCTTTGTTTATCTTTTGGAAATAAGGTGATTCGTTTGCATAATCATTTGGTTCGGATGGGTCTGCTTTATGATTTTTGATTTCAAAATGTTCTTGTGTTATTTCTATTTTAAAAGGTCTTGAGGCTATATGCTAGATTTGTTGAAATGTTGTTACAGATTTAACAATTAGCAGAGTAGTTTATATGCCTGTAAAAATATATCTTTTCAAACTGGGGGTTCCTGAAAGAAGATAAAAATCAGAATAAAATAACATGTTATGCTCGAAAAATTAGCTTTTACGTACAAATGATAAAAGATTGAAAAACAAGAGTTATGATCATTCAATAATTTACAAGGGTCATATATGCCCAAAGTTCCTTAACATAGGACGATGTTTTTGAACATGATACATGTCACACATTTTAGTGCTTGGGAAAATCTTGTTTTTAACATAGATTTTGTTTTGGTTGTGTCATTTTAGGAAATATATTCAAAGCAGATGAGAATGAGCTTACCAAACAAAGATTGGAAGCCCTGAGAAGGTACAATGGACGAGGGCGTCCTCCATTCTCGTTAAGCCGAGCCAGAGCCGTAGAAGAAGCTCACCTCAAACATCAACTCAGCAGTGAAGATGGAAAGCTCAAAGACGGTCTTGTGGATCTCAGTACCACTACCCCACAAATGGTGCTATCGGAAGATGGGAAACCCATGATAGAGCTTCCTACGGCGTCATCCGCCGATGGCCACGCTCCAATCGCAATCCTTCCTTCAGGTCAACAGGTCAGTCTGGCGGGCACAAGCAGCGCCGGACCGAGTAGTGGACCGAAAACGGTGAAACAGCTGATTCAGGAGCAGAGCGGTGGAGAGGACAGCGATGCAGGGTCACAGAGTAAAGAAACCTTACCGAGGTTCTCCAAGTATGAGTACTTTATGCAGAAACTAGAAGCAGGTAAATTTGAGACAAATTTCTCACAGTTTCAAAAACTTGTGCTAATTTTAGGGGCTCCTAGCAGAAAAAAAGTGCCGCAGACCACTTTAAAAACGATCACTTCCGGAAGTTTGTGATTAGTAAACAAGGATGTACAGTTTTGTCAGTTTGCTATCTACCCAACAAAAATCTCACCCAGCCAGCCCAGTTCTACTCTATTATGGTATTAGCAAATGTGAGACAGACAATGAGACACTAGGTTCGAGTGACAGACCTAGAGAAATCCTATTTCGTGCACCTTTACACTTTATTAGACCGTTGCAGGGGAGGATTCATTTGAGGCTCCAAAGATTAAGTGTACAATTGATGCTGCGTTCAATTCAGATTCAGGCATGAATATAAGCCTAGGTACATTTTAACTCTAAACCATAATATAATCCAATAATAAACACCCAATTGGGTGCATTTTAACACCCAAATTTGTTTCTTAGAACACCCTTTAGGAGCAGATGCTCTAGAGTTATGGCTAGTCTGCAGGGCTCGTTGTAAGAGTGCGCCCTTCATGAACACCTAGCGTTCACTTGCCAAGTCCATCATGACAGTAGTTGCCACTGACATGTTGGATTCATATCGTCATGTGAGTGCAAGAAAGTCGTATCTGCAATGGCTACCTCTAGTTTTAATTATTAGCACCTAGTCACTAGAATGCGAAAAATCCCTCAAAATATCCTTACCATATGTCAGTGGCTCTTGAAATGGTTATTCAGGTGACACTGTTACCTGAAGAACCATTTCAAGAGCCACTGATCCCAGACTGGAGATTATACAGTATGCAATCTAAATTAATGACAAATGACAGCTATTGCAGAAACGACTTTCTTGCACTCACATGACAATATGTGTCCTGTCGCGGCAAAAGGATGCAGTTGTCGTCTCCTACATGTAGCTCATTGTAGCCTATCATATGTATACTAGTTGTATACATCAGATATGCTACAATAAGCAACATGTACAAGCCGACAACTGCATCCTTTTGCCGCGGCGGGACACATGTGACTTAGCTTTCAAGATTTGTCTGTAGAAACATTCATGCTACTCTATTCACTGATGGTGTTGAAACTGATAGTATACAATTTTGAATGATTTCTCTTTCTTTTCCTGTTTGTAGGTGAATTCACGTCCCAAGACTTGCCAAATCTTAGAGTCTCAAAGTACGACAGCTACATTCGTAAACTCAGAGCAGGACACTCAATTGACAAGGTCATAGGTCGCCGCACCAGCGCCTCGCAGAAAATCCGAGACATCATCAGCTCTCAGATTCAGCGCAAGCATGGAAACGGAGTGACCGATTCCAAACCGAGCGGAATCATTAATATTGGAACGATTACAGGCTCCAGAAATGGTGATGCTGATGACGATGATGAAGAGTCAGAGTTGAAAATTGCAGAAGATGATGAGGAGGAGCAGAGACCATCATCTGAAAATCTAGCTGATAGGGGATTCAGAAGGCTATCAAAATACACCTCAAAATATGACTATTATATAGAGCAACTCCAACAAGGAGCTGCTGCGCATAAATTTAATCCGGAGGCCGCTGCGGCCGCCGCAAATGCAGCGATCCATGCGGCGGATTCTGTCCGGGTTAACGAGGTGAAAGAAGGTGCAACGGCTCAAGATTTTGTCACGGCAGAGTACATCAAATCGGCATTTGGTTTCCCACCGCCAATGAAGATCAAGGATGAACCAATGACGGTGACTAACGATGGCAACTCGGTGACGATGAGAATGAAAAGCAAAGACCGCAATGGACTGCCGTCTGATATGAGTCTATGTAACAAGTATATTGCAAGGTAAAGTACAAACCAGGGGGTTGGGATACTACAGTATTACTCTGTTCGCATAGCATGCATTGCCAAAAAAAAAAAAAAAAAGAAATTCCTTTGTAAAAGTAATTTATTGAAGGAAAGTCAATCTAATACGATGGGAAAAATAATGCATTGCCAAAAAAAAAAAAAAAAGGTAAACAATCATGATTATGGGTCCAAAAGTTCTGTTGTCAAAGAAAAATGGTTGTAATTTTAGCTCATATTCTCTAAGCCTATTTGGTCAAAATGACAAATTTGTGATAATCTCAGTGTGCAAACTAGCAGTTTCTGAGCAGGACATGTTTCTTATCTTTCAAATGTGCAAGACTGATGAATTTTGAAAAGTAAAGACTAAAGGGGAAAAAATGTTTTTGAGACATTTTGATGCAAACTTCCAAAATACAAATGTTTTGTGAAACGAAACAAATAATCATAAATTAAATAAATCATAAAATGATATAATAATCATAAATTTGAATAGATAAACTTGCAATTCGTAAAGGAATTTGTTGAGTTGATATCTTACAGTAATGGTTTGCTGTTGATTGACAATGTTTCAGTACCACACCTGGAATGATGCTTAACATGATCAATATAAAATAATGTGGGTCAAAGTGTAGTCACAGTATAGTGTGACTATGACAAAGAAAGTCTGGGAGGCAATGTGCACTCTAACTCACACAGGTTGTCATCATTTGAGATTTCTGATGAGGGTCAAAGTTTTAGCACAGTATATGTGGCTATGACAAAGTCTGGGAGGCAATGTGCACTCTAAATCATTTGAGATTTCTGACTGTTTTACCATTCCATTTCAGATATTCTGGTGCTACACACTGTGGTCATGTACATTGCGTCTATCAGTACAAAGAACACTACCACTGCATTGATGAAGGCTGCAACTTTGCTGTAAGTAACAAAAGGATGACCATATACCATTTAGCATGGTAGATTGATCCGTCGTGAAATCGAAAGCTCCTACTAAGGGTCAATTTATACTCGGCCTCTAAACAAAATTTCACTACCAAACATTTTGTCGTGACATCACAACTATGGACGGCCATAGGTGTTGTTAGATGTAGACACCTTTCTTGATTTTACATGCCGTTTTGGGTTACATATCTATTTTGGGTTTGGACACCCTATGGGTTTTACACACTCTTTTGGGTATTTTAGACACATTTTACATTGAAGCAGACAATCAATTTTGTAGACACCTTTTTGACACCCATGGTGGCCCATATTTTGACGTCACAACAAAATGTTTGGTAGTGAAAATTTTGTTTGGAGACCGAGTATAAATTTACCCACACATTCGGAAAGGGTCCATTGCATTCCTTCGGCTATAGGCGTTTGTTCAAATTTTCGATTAATTTTTAATTTATCATATATTGTTATACTGTAGGCGACCTTTTGTTTCAAATTGAATCTGTGATGTGTTCTTGTACCCTGTCCATTGGATCTACTTAATATACAAGAATCAAAATAAGGATTTTTCTTTTCCATCTGGTATATCAAGCAATTGATAAATAATTATACAAACAGTTGAATGTCAAAATTTAACCCTGGAAAATATGAATTTATTGCCAGAGGATTATTGGTTGCACTTCAATTGTAGCTATATAACGAATTCCTGGTCTGAAATCACACAGCGCTCAGGAACACAGTCAAATATTATATAATCCATCATGGTTTGGTCATAAAATCCGGTCTGAAATTTCCAATGAATCAATAAATTTGATTTTGTATTGCTTATGACATGCAACGCAGGAAGGACAGGTTATCAGTGTTATTTTCTCTAAAGGCCACTGGGTATTTTTGAGAGTATTTGAAGCAATTTTTTATGTGCGTGAAATTTGGCTGGTCTGTCAGGTGAATATGTTGTGAATATCAAAGCTTGGGGAAAGGGAGAGGGAGGTCTGCTATATATGATAAACTGGGATGTGTAATTCTTGATTTTTTTGAAAGAAATGACCAAACATAAGTGATTTTTCTAAATATATTAGTATCAAAATATGGTTGATTTGAGTAGAATCCCATAGATTGCACTGCCATTTTGAAAATTATACTTTATTGTGTAAAGGGTACCTCAAAAGGGTTATCAATTAACAGTGGCGGATCCAAGGGAGTTGGAGGGGCCCCTTTCCCTGGTAAAACTGGCAAACTCCTGCAAAATCAGCTTAATTTGGACAATTTTTGATGCAAATCTCAAAACACCCTCTCATCAGCCTGAAATTTAGATCCTAGATTTACCACTTCATCAACATTGCTTTGGATACTTATGAGATACGGCCCCCAACACATTGTCTAAACCAAATCATGTCAGGTTTACAAAAATTGGCCAGTGAAAAAGAATTTTATATTATATTGTATGATCAATTGGCTTTCCGAGAGTCTAGAAGTT
>JXSR01S010662.1:22981-48844 GCA_000969725.1 Ophiothrix spiculata
TGTTTTTGAAATGTATATCTTGAGTTCTATATTTCAACGCTGCAGTAGATATGGATACAGATATTTCTGTCCACTCTATTAATAGGAAAAATGCAAAGGCCTCAAGATGTGTATTTCAAAATGTTAAAATGTTGTTATGCTCTATATCTTTCTATATGCTATGCTTTGCACTTTTAAAATTTCTTAAGCTTTTCAAAGAAAAACGCTTTACTCTCCTCCAAACAATCATAGAAATATCTTGCCATAAAAGGATTTTAAAACTTGAATATTCAAACATTTGATTGTCACAGAAACCGTTATATTCAGAAAGTATACTTTTGAATTCCTATGCTTTTGCAAAATTTCTCTGAAAAATAGTTTCCTTGACTATCTAAGAACACTCAAGCGAGGGCAGCATTACTACTTTTGGATAAGAACATTACCCATGCTGTCTGCACATGAAATGTGTCATTTTGGAGGTGCAAGGCGACCAGTTCATTTCCAAATATGGCATTTGTTTTGAGGGCTTTTTCCACCATGATCAATGATGATATGCTATGATTGTGTTTTGATTTGAGAGTAGAGGTTTTTTACAATCTCAAGAATTTGGTTGGAGTGGACTTAACAGAAATTTTCCATTTTATAAATTCTTGTAGCTTTTTCTTAAGTTGGCTAGCACTTAATTATGCTTTCATTAGTTCAGACTTGCTATTTTATTTATTCAGAATTTTTATTTTTAATTGCATTTGCACCGTTTCACAATTTGTTTTGCTGCATCTAACATAAATTTGGCACAGATTACTAATTGTTCACTTAAATAATCATTTTTGTTTTCATTACTCAGAATTTTGAGTTTATTTGTTGGTTTTGAATATTAAAGATAATTTTTGTTTTGGTCAACTGATGTAATAACAAAAATTGAAAAAAAAAATGTTCAGAATATTTCAAAGTTTATCATGTTGGTTTTGAAAATGTTGTTTCAATTCAGCAAGTTAAGGCCATGTTTTTCAAGTTCTGTTTAAAAAAGTTTCTTTATGAATTTCACTTGCTGTGTGTTTTAGCAACCATGATTTTCTGTAGTACTCTAATAATCGCAATTTCTAAAAAATTTCAAAATTTTGGAGTCCTTTTCATCATCCATTTTACTATCTTACATATTCATCTATTCATGGCAATGGTTATGATAACTCAGATTGTAATGCTCAAAAAGTTTGGGGACAAAATTGTCAAATACACACACAAAGTATCAATAACATTTGAAATAAACATGAAAAATAATTGACATGTAAAGATTTTAAATCAAAAAAAAAGCAAAAAAAACTCTTAAATTGTTTGAGGTTCCTGAAAATCATTTCTACTTGGAAGTTTTGACAAATTAACCTTTATCGCTTGCTTTACTAACCACACCCAAACAACCCATCCTGCATGTATACCAAGTCATGTTGCTAGTGGAGGCTAGTGAGCTTGCCGTGAGTGTTGCCAAATTGTCCATAATATGCTTAATTTAGTCGCTGCAGCATAATTATAGAATCAAAAAAACAAAAAACACATATATATTCCAAACCAGACAAATTATAAGCAATTAATCGGAGCATGAAGCTTAAATATATTTATAGATCACCTAATTTGCATATGTAGATCACCTAATTTGCATATGTAGCAGATTAATGAACGCATCATTTAATCACATATTATTTTTGTTTTTTCATTTAGACTATCGCATGATAATTGTCTTTATGTTGCATGCGTCGTGATATTTTGTGAACATTTGTGCTGTTTAAATCCCTAGATTAAATTCCCCTAAAGGGCTACGAAAGAGGTCAGATTGAAAGTGTAATCTAAAGATTGATTGATTGATCGATCGATCTATTGAAAGGTTGGTAGTTAGGTTGCCCTGTTGTTGTTAGTGGAGTAGAGTTATTGTACCTCTGGGTTTGTTCAAATTTTGGCCCAATGGCTAGACTGATAGTTTAAATTGTTACTGAACACACAGAGAGCGTGTGCATTTTGTTTCATTCGCAAACTGTATCTGTGTCCAGCAACGTCTATTGCGACTTACTCATATAATAGGTACGCCAATTTTCCATGCGTTTTGAAGAGTCTCCAAGTGTGTGCAGCCTGAAACTGCCAGAGGTATGATAACGCTCCCTCCATGAGTGACATTCCAAGATGGCCACCGTCCCATAAGTTTTACACAGCAGTCACCTGGGGACAATTTGTACATGTGCCACTGTAATTACCTAAGTGCCGGAAGTTCAAAAAGTCCCCTTATGTGAGCCAAGAAATCAGGGAAGTGACACCATATCTGGGACGTTATCAGTTTGGATATCTTAAATAATTGAGATCTGTATAAATGGATACCAATCTGATAGACTATTGCCTTGTTAAATAGATACACTCTTAGACCACACAAAACTATGACAATTTGATCCGATTCGGGGCAAGTTGGTAATTATCAATCAATCTAACAATTTGTTTAATTTGATGCCCTATTTGAGTCTGAAAAGTCAAAACAAGTACCCTACGTGAGATTTGTTAAAAGATAGAGACTTTGCTGATTTTGGTACCCTGTATTGTAGATCTCAAGACCTCACAAGGTCTCAAGAGTTTTTGGCATAGGTGTGGCTAGGCGACCAGAATACCACTTACACTCCCCAAGTTTCAAGTCCCCATAGAAATAAGCCCAATATTCTGCATTGGAAGGAATGACTTTGTGATCCAATATAATTTTGTACTTATTATTTCAGTCAGGAAATGTACAATATTGATTATTTTGATCTAACAGAGAATTCTGTACTGGTCAGACTAAGGTTTGGTCTATCGTAGGCATCCAAACAAAAAATTTCGCCAAACATTTTGTTGTGACGTCAAAATGACGAGTTAAAAACCAAATAAAATTTCACGCTAATTGCACATGCCATTTGTATTGTGTCAAATGTTTACTGGTCTATAGTTTCAATTTGATCGCAAATATTTGGTGATGTCATAACCAAGTGTTTGGTAGCGAAAAGAAGGATTAAAGATATAATGTAACCTCAAATTAAAGTTTAATCCTTTCTCATCACTTTGATTAAACTTTGAAATGATCAGCATGATAAATTAGATAGGTTGGGATTGTTTTGTTTTTTTGTGGAATAAAAATATGCATTGGTTAGTGAATTGAGGTCGGGTCATATTAAGTGAGTTGGTTTTTAATGAGACCTAAAGTACTTTTTCCTTGGATACATTTTTCAATCTGCCTCTACTAAGCCCTTCCCCATCCATAGTACTGATCATGATAAATAAACTGGCAACACTAGAGCTCACAAATCGGATTTTGCTCCCAAATGCTCATGTCTTAAAATTCGGCAGGTTGGGTGCAATAAAGTATACACCAGTACTTCTGATGTGCTAACTCATGAAAACTTCCACAAGAAGAACGCCTCCTTGCTGAGTGATGGATTCCAGCGATTCCGAGCCACAGAAGACTGCGGCGAGCCCCACTGCTCCTTCCTGGGACAGAAGACGACACACTTCCACTGCCGACGACCAGGCTGCGAGTTTGTGTTCAAGAATAAATGCGATATTGAGAAGCACAAGGCCTACCACGTGAAGGATGACATCTATAGAAAAGATGGATTTAAGAAGTTTTCAAAACATGAGGTAAGGATGAGTTTCAGTAATACTTCCCTCGGTTTGTACGAGGAGTACCGAGTCCCAGTGCTGTATCTGCCTTTGGTTTTCAGTCCATTCTTGCTTCCGTAGGTGTTTTTTTTTCGGGTACTCTGTTCTTCCTCCATCACTTGAAACTGTCACTAGATTTGTCCATCATTGTCTGTCCCATCCACAATCTGGGAGGCTGTAGAAAGGGTAAATATTAGGATCATGTGCTATTGAAAAGGCAGCCAGATGTCTGAAGGAAGTGAAAAATGATTGTGACAATCTACCTGCAGCTAATCATGAGTGGTTTGATCTAAATGGAAAATCACTATACAAAAACCTCATCATTATAGCATGTAGTACTACATTATCATTGTTTTCAACAGTATATTGATGCCCATCGTTTGTTATCCCCACTAATATAGTTCTTTCTTTATTCTCCAACAGCACTGCAAATTTGGAGATTGCAAGTTTTCCAAGAATACCAATCACTTCCACTGCATCCGCAATGGGTGCGACTTTGTCTTTACTGCCGCTAACCAGATGCAATCCCATCGCCGCAAACATGATCGTCGACAACGCATCATGGAGTACGAAACTGCACGCAAGCACCACAAAACTAGCCCCGGATTCGGATTCCGTGTCATCAAGCCTAAACCTAATATGTATGGTATGGATTTTGCCGAGCAACAAGCAGCTGCGGCAGCGGCAATTGAAGTCGCAAGTATTCAAGCAGGACGCCCTCTGGTGCTACAGGGTTCTGACAGTACATTAGTCCGACCTCATGCAGCCGCGGCAGCAGCTTCGGCCCTAGTTGTACCCCCAACGGTGCTCAACATACCCAACGTGTCACCGAGCTCAGGTTTTGCCAGTCCACCGAGTACGACATCATCTGCGTATGAAGATTCTCCACCAACTATGGTTCCAGTCATCTCAAGGGCTCCATCATCTATTACTACTAGTGAATGTAGCAGCCCACCGGTGACCAGCCCGAATTCTGACATGCTTCCAGCCGGATTTGCTAAGATTGCACGGAATACACCAAGCAAAGGTAATTATTATGCATCTGTTTTTAAATGGTTTGAGGACATTATGGCTTTCCGAAGACAGGAATATTTTTTTTATGAGGATGTGCTGATTACTTCCAAGAAATATGCCAATATCTTTTGATGAGGGTTTTCTTCAAACCTTGAGCCAGGTTATTTATTACATACGTGCTTGCGTAAAGCACAAGGATGGATTTGCCCAGTTTTGATATTTAAATAATCAAGTTTAGGAATTAATATATAATGAAAATAATGTGAATTAGTCAACAGATTTGTCATTATGGTACTAACCTCATAGTATCACCCGGGTTTATTGACGGTAGAACCTGTTTGAAAGTGAGGGGCCGCTTGGTGCTATGTATGTGATAGTCTGATGCTGGGTGAGGTTGAAATTGTACAACATTGGAATGTAAAAGGTGCAATTGGGCATATATTTTCCCAGGTGGTAACATTCATATTAAAGACAAGATTGTTTGATTCTCCAAAAGTAGATAATTTTCCCCTGACCTCCCCTTTTTTCCTTAATTGCCCACAATTGAATGAAGAGACACTAGTTTGTCCCATTACTAAATATCTAACTAGAGGCCTAATACATTTTTTAATATTTTTTCCAACAGAGGAAAGTGGTGAGAACCTGAATGACTCGCTAAACCTACCCGTGCCAGAAATCCTCTCCCCTCCAATTCAACCAGTCCAACCAATTAAGATCAATTTGAGAGGTCCCACAGCTAGCATAGTACCGCAGGGGGAGAAGAGTCCTTCATCGTCGTCTACATCGTCTGACACTGGGGTCAGGAGCGTCATCACTGCTCCACCGCCAAGTTTTGCAAGCAGTGTGATCAGCAGAATGGGGATTGAAGGCAAGCCGGAGGAGGTTTGGCAGAAATTCCTGAAAAGGTATGTATGGTAGATTCTTTGCGATTTCTTTCACCTTACGAAATGAATACACTATTACAAGAAAGCCCCAACTCCACTAAAATAGTTTTTTGAGTTATAAAGAAAAACTAAATATATCTATAGGAGTTGCTCAGCCAATCAATTAAAGAAATGCGCAGTTAGCCTGTGGTCATTTGTTCACCTTGGTATCAAAACAATTTTTGTATCTAACTATTTTGTATATGATCATTTTGTAAAGCGCTATGTTCTTTGTAGAGCGCTCTATAAATATTGTTTATAATATTATTATTGTTATTATAGCCTATCATAGGGATCTCGTGGAAGGGATATGGTAGCAAGGTGGTAGAGGAGGATGTGGTAGAGGAGGAGGTTGTAAAGGAAGATGTGGTAGCAATGAGGTGGTAGAGGAGGAAGTGGTAGGATGGAGGTGGTGGTAAAGGAAGATGTGGTAGCAATGAGGTGGTGGAGGAGGAAGTGGTAGGACGGAGGTGGTGGTAAAGGAAGATGTGGTAGCAATTAGGTGGTAGTGGAGTTTGTATAGATCAGTCGCCTTGCCAGCCTCACTTTACCGTGCCCACTTTATAGCGGCAATCCAAGATTTTGTAATAGCGACATGATGAAAATATTATATACGTAAAATATGCACTGTTATTTTCATAAATTAATGAAATATTCTGAAATTTATTTAATGCTTGCCTAGTACCAAACTTCATAAATTTTGTCTTCTTTATATTCAAAATTAATTGATTACTTTTAAACCAACCTGCTACCATGTCAAGATTCCTATTAAGTGAAGTTTGTAAAACTGAAGCATTCGTTGAATTGACTAAAAGTGATGTGTCATCAGCATTTATATCATGATTACAATGATTTGAGTCGTGCAATAGTTTGTACTATTGCACGGCATGAAACAAACCTGTGTGATATCATGATATAAAACAAATATTGAATGCCTATGCACGTGCAATAGTATACAAATATTGAATGCCTGAGAGTGCAATAGTACAAAATATGGATATGGAAAAAAGAGGTCAAATTTGGATTTTTCTGCCAAGTGAAATGGATCAGTCCAAATTTGACCGAATGATATATTTTGTACTATTGCACGTGCATAGGCATTCAATATTTGTTTTATATCATGATATCACACAGGTTTGTTTCATGCCGTGCAATGGAACAAACTATTGCACGGCTCAAATCACTGCAATCATGATATAATACAAAATATATCATTCGGTCAAATTTTGGACTGATCCATTTCAGGCATTTAATATTTGTATAACATTACACATTCACATTTAACAGAATTTGGCAGTGAATTAACAAAAATTATTAATAAAAGAGGACCTAAAATTGATCCCTGTGGAATTCCAATTTCTATATTATTAGATTTTAAGTTAGTAGAGTTTATATTTACATCTTGCTTAATCTGTATATGATACAACAATTCTATATTTCTCTGTTTTATCCTCACAGGTTCACAGCCAATGACCCGTGCAATCCACGATGTGAGATGCTGTACAAGGATCACTACCACTGCATTGTAGAGGGATGCTCTGAGATCTTCAAGTTCAAAGATGGGGTCAACAGGCATGCTAGGTGAGTTTCACAATCACAAGGGTTCTTCAGAGTGCAAATCTTGATCTTACATGTTGCCATAAAGTAGAAGCCAATAAATTGATTTCTTTGCTGTTTTGGCCACCACAAGACGTTGTGAACAGTTAAAAAATCAAATTAGCTGTGATATCCCATCATGACAATTTTATAAAAGAGCTTTACTGCAGCGCAACAACATTGAATGACCACAATATAAGTGTCTGCTGGAGCTAGATACAAGCAGTTGACACACACAACTTTTAACCGAATATCTGTGAGATGTTGTCAGTTTCCATGGGGTTAGGGTGAAAACATAGTAGGCCTCCAAACAAAATTTTCGCTACCAAACATTTGGTCGTGACTTCAAAATGACGAGTGATTCCAAATAAAATAACTTCAACACCGAGTTGAGACCAAATAAAATTTAGCGCTAGATTGCACATGTACTGAATTGTCATATACATTGCACAAAATGTTTGTTACCGGTTCATACTTCAAATTTGATGGCAAATGCGTCACAACCAAATGTTTGGTAGCGAAAATTTTGTTTAGAATCCGACTATGTTTTCACCCTTAGTCATGAAGAGCAAAATATTCTAATTTGCTCTGCAACAAATGAAGTAAGTGTCCCTAAGTAAACTATAAATTGTCATATGTGCAATCTGAGTGTGAAATGAGTGCAGCATTCCATCTCCATCCATCTCCTTTGTTTAGTCAATGCTAAGGGTTATTTCTAACATGCCAACTTGTTGGTGACAGCTTGCATATTCTTCATGGCTAGAGGTGTGTTGATTCGGTAAAAAGTGCCATAACAATGGAATGTAATGAAATTTCTTTTAAAAAAAGAGATGGACACTCAAACTTGTGCATATGTGATGACTCACCCCGAAAAGGGGGACTTTGCAACTGAAAACTTTTCAAGATACAGGTGAAAATAGGCAGTAAAAAATAAAGAAAATAATAAGAATTTCCAGCAGATTTTCTGTTGTAAAATTTGATCGCCTTGATGAAATCAATTAAGGTGTCATTTTAAAGCTTAGAAAACACTGCAACAGATGAAATGAAAAAAATCAAAATTGATATCATCTTCAAAGTCCCCCCTTTCGGGGTGAGCCGTTACATATGGTCTATTGGTTCTGTTTTTAGTTGACTTTTGTTTTCAATGAATATCTGATTGTTATTTTTTATGTTTGTTTCAGATTTCACATGTTGTCAAACGAAGCATCAGAGCAGGGCTTTAGATACTTCCCACATGGTGAAAGCTGCGAAGAAATCTTCAAAGGCTGTGCTTTTAGTCCGCTAGCTCACTATCATTGTATATGGGTAAGTCCAAATATCCACAGTCAATCAACTTAAGGTACAAACCAGACTGTGCAGTATCTGCCCATAAATGTTGCAAAAAGTCAGACAATTGTGCAAAACTAAGCACCAACAGATTCCTGATCAAGGCCAAAATTTGCAGTTAGTTTCAAGATCAAGTTATGTAAGGTTTTTTTCTAAAGGGATCCAGCGTTTCTTCGTATTTCAAAAATGATAATGTTGGTGATAATTAAGGAAAGATTTATAAAAGCTTGTTACAAAGAAAGCTGTTGATCATTAGATAACAAAATTAAGTCATATGCAATAAATGTACATTGAAACTGCTTGATCATTATACCTTGTTGATCATATACTGAAGACCATATGATATGAAGTCATTTTGTTGCAAAATAAAACAGATTTCAGTCATAATATCAGGGTTATGTTGAGCTATTAGTTTTTCTCACAAGTAGCACTGGATTCACACACAATCTGTAACGTTGCAACGTATTCTCTATCTTTTGTCAACAGAGTCTAAAACCAGGTGTGTTCTGCGGAGAAGTCGTCCACGTCGGCAGCTCTCTAATGAAGCCGCATCACGAGAAACATCAGAAGAACCCCGACCTAGACAGTATCCGTGACCACCAACCCATCGCAGACTCACCCTCATCAGTACCAGTTATCACTTCACCGATTACCTCACCGCCACAGATGCCCCTTAACTTGGCATCGCCCCCTACTACCGCCGATACCTCAACCGGTTTTACAAAGTACTCTGCCGACGATTGCAAATCAGCCGAGTGTCCGTTACGGAGCAAAGAGCACTTCCACTGTACTAGGACGGAGTGTGCCTTTGCGACAGAGACTGTGGACATGATGACGGACCATAAGTTAAACGAGAGCGTGATTTTCAGGAGTTTTAGACAGTACAGCCGTAAGGTGGATTGTCGACGGCCGGGTTGCAAGTACAATCTGCTGAATAAACACTTTCATTGCTTACATCCAGGGTGCAATTTCTCCTTCTTACAGGTGAGTCTGGTTAATGAAGAAATAAAAATACAGTGGATTCATAGTGCGCTATGCCTCCCTGATTTGTAATTCCATGCCTCAGCACACTTTACAGGTGTTCGTTGACCACTATGGTCCAAGTAAGCTCCATACCACACCAAGCATCATTTCAGGTTCTGCGACAACCTTTAGGGGCCTTGAACCTTGATCAGGTTCAGCCTACATATGCATCATCGCTGCCCAAATCCAGATTTTAAAATGCTGAAAAGCTTGTAACTTGAAAATGAATTGTCAGAATCAATTGAAGTATTCAGCATTTATGTTGTACTTCTCTATTCATTTAGCTAGAAAAGAGGTGAGGTTTTCATCACATCAGAATCATGAATTTCACCTGAAATAGCTAGCTAGTTAAAGAATCAAACATAATATCACTGTGATACAAATCCTCTACTTTTCAGCATAGATAATTTCCACCTGAGTTAAGAGAAATATACGAGAGCTTGAATTAAAAGCTTTAAAACTCGCAAATATCAATACCATGTGATAGGAACCTGTATTTACCTCGAGACAAATGTACAATCCAACTTGAACAAATGGAAAAGAAGTTCGAAATATTCATTTAGTGTCATGTTATTAAACATCCCATAACCGTTACTCTCTTTTCAGATGCAACAGATGGAGTCCCATGGCCGCAAGCACATGCGTCGTATCTACGGCAAACATTTCAACAAACCAGGGGGTCCAACTCTAGGACCACAACAGATGGTTATGCCCATTCTACAACAACCCACTCAGCATGTCAACATGAACCCCTCGCAAGCCATGGTTGTCACCACCCAGCCCACTCTCATGGTGTCGTCTCAACCCACCTTGGTGCTGTCGTCGGAGCAAGCCGCCGTGGTTGCCAGCACCGGGATGCATCTTTTCCCGACCATGTCGTCACCGATTGTCACAAGTAGTCCTTTAGCAAAGACATTGAATAACAACAACTCAAAACCTCTTCCTCCGTTCTTAATACCATTAGCTCCACTCGATGATGAGGAGTCAGCAGCTGCAGCGACGCACTCGTGGCAAGCCCATGCTGCGCAGCTACAAGCTCAACAGATAGCACTCACACGTACTTTGCAACAGCAACATCAGCAGCAGCAGCAGCATGCTACTTCACAAATCAGAAAGCGCCCTCTTACACTGGTGGTTGAGGATCCAGGCGCACCGTCAGGATACAAGCGCTATAAGCGTGGACCGCTTGACTCTGCCATGCAGGAGCGATTTGAACGCTATGAGCGAAGCGAGCACTGCGGGACCCCCAACTGCCAGTACGCCATGAACACAACACACTATCACTGTCTACATCCGGGGTGTGGATACAGATTTGCCGGTAAGACTATGATGTACAAGCACGCGCAGCATCACGACCGAGTGGATAGCATCATACAAGATGACTTCAAACGATTCAAAGCAAATCAACCATGTGATCGAGTCGATTGTGAATTCAGTCGTAAAAACACTCACTTCCACTGCATACGCTGTCCGTTCATCTGTTTAGATAGCGGTAAAGTCCCCGTTCATCGTAAGCAACACAGTAAAGCGGATGCAATATCTGCTGCGGGATTCAAACAGTACGGGTCTAACGAAGCATGTCATTCAGACAGCTGCAAGTATGCCCTCAAGTACTCTCATTTTCACTGCATGCAGGAAGGCTGCATGGCGGCTGTCATTGGTATGGCTCAAATGGATGCGCACAGTCGCAAGTATCACAACAATTAGGCCGTAATAAAATTGCTGTTATCCAATGACTTTTAAGCCCAAATATGGCAATTATCCGCCCAAAGAGGAAATGCATGGCAACTGTAATTTGTATAGCAAATACGGCTGCTTGTGGGCAGTAATACCAATACCATTGCTCTCTCTAGAGATTTTAAGCCCAATCGGGCTGGTTTCTGCCACATGTAACCATGGTAACCACAAATGCAATGTATTAAATCGCTGGAATGGAGGAGTTAAGTCGGGCACGATATATTTACAAAAATTATAATATTGAAAAAGACTGATGCAATCAAATTATCAAAATTGTGCTATTTCATATGAATCTAAATTCTATCGGTAATAAAATATACAAATTGTACCAAAATCCTATGCATACTTTCCAACACATGCTTACTTATACATAATAATCTGGTAATTGCGCAACCAGTTATTTTGCAGGCACATTTGGTAGGGCTCTGAGGACCTATGCATTTTATGGCAAAATAAATGTCAAATTTTTATTCAAAAGACGACATAACTTGCTTGAAACCTATTTTTGACTTCCAGATTGGTGTTTTTTTTTCTGCTTATCATGCTCATAAATAGTCAAAACCAAAACAAAACTGTGCTTTCTTAATAGTGTTTATATTACATAATAGATCTACCAGATCTTCTGTTAAAAGTTTGATGTGTATACCATTAATTTATTTAAACTTTGTAGTTTATTTGATTATTTGTAGTTAAAGGTGTGGGCTACTTCACAGCAAAAATTGGCATGACTTGGATTTATAACCAGGGTTATTTAAAAGCAATAGCATGAAATTGACAAAAAAATCTTGCAACGTTTTAATGACATAATCATTGTTAGTTTCACAATTTTGGATTCCAAGGTCTATCAATCATAACATGGCTGGGAATGGTTTGTGTGTTTCTATCGGTCCCCTGATAGCTCAGTTGATGGAAGAGCATCTGGCTTGCAAACAGGTCCCAGGTTCGATTCCTGGTCAAGGAAGGCTGATATTATTTCAGTTCATAGCTGTGTGAAGAGATGACAAACTATTACTAGTTATTGTTAAAAGTGTTAATTAATCAGGTTCAAATTTACAGCAAAACATAATAATTCTTAGAAAAGTTTCATTTAGTAGAGATATATAAAGCATTTGCTAATCCAATAAATGCCATCAACAGAACTGAAACTTCATAAGAGTCCGAATCCTGAATCTTTTGGTTTTGTCCAAATCTTATACAACATTCATTCATGGGTCACACCTCAAAATTGCACTGTGTTCGGTAATTATATCTGAACTTGCTTAGCTAGATTTGCTGTGTAGTATGTCACACCTATATGTGTTTTATTTATACCAAAGATCATTCTATATGTATCTTAATTAAACAGTGTTGATGTGCCAACAGAGCTTCTTAATTTATTACAACCTTCCCCTTTTTCTATTTATTTTTCAAAGCCTTGTGATTTCAGATTATTGTATAATTTAATGTAGTTCATGACAGCCCTGTGGGGTTTTCATAAATTCAAGTTGTTGATAAAATCAAGCCAAAATGCAGAGTTGATTTTATTGATGTAGAAAAATGCAATAATATGAGACTGTATCAAGAGTCCAAGATTATAATGAATGATTTACTTCAGAGACTCCTCCACAGTCATACCTGCAGAAGGGTTTTGATTTAATCAATTGTACATTGTATTGTTTTAGACTATGTAAGTACTTCCAATTTTGTGCTGTGTGTTTATTTTTCAAATGTAAACGCAGTTTCATGCATCATTTTTGATAGATCAGATTTAAATAAGGAGCAAAAATATCTCAACATACCTAATTGCATAGTTCACCAATCAATAGCAACATTTGAATAGCTTATGAATTGTGTATCTTGGTATTGTGCTGTAAATATTGAGTTTCTGATTTGGAGACAGAATGGTGTCAGGTAATCATCTTTACAGTTTTTGGACAAACTTGTTAATATTTTTTAACAAAATAGGGATTTTCTTGTAAGATAAAAACAAAAATAGATTTGCCTGGCTTTGGACTGCCTTAGGTTTCATACGACCAGTGGATCAGGAATTAAAAGTATATCTCAGATTTTATCAAATTATTTGTATAAAATGAGTAATTTTTCGTAAGTACAGTTAAATTTCACATGAGACAAGCTGTGGATTTCTGTTACATTGAAGGTTATGGCTATAAATTAGGCCTAAGAAAAAACTTGTTTGTTCAGCGTAAAAGAAAATAAGTTGATACTTAAACAGTGCCATCCAGAAACATTAATACTGCAATATAATAATTTACCATCACAAAAACAAACAATTACAATCTGGGGAAAATGTAAAAATGGTAGGATTACGCCAAACAAAAAAGTTTATTCTTAGGCCTAGCATAAGAAGGCAGTTGAGTATAATACAATATTTGTATACTGAGTATATAATGTACATTGTATGTAAAAATGATGGACATAGCTAGAATGTACTTAAATCATGACGAGATCTGTTCATAACTAGATGGGATAATGTATACTTTAATTATCTGGTGCTTTTTATAATTCAAGAAATTATTTCTTATCATTTTTGATACTTGTGTTAGATTTAAGTTGCAGATTTATTGATGAAAAGTTGTTATAAGGATTGAATTCAAGAAATGGTCAACAATACATGTGTGTTCAGTATGGAAATTTTATAGGGGAATCTGGACTCACCACCATCTTGTGTCGCTCATGGAGCAGAGTTATTGTACCTCAGGATAAGTTCAGAGTTTGGCCCGATATCCAGGCAGATCGCGTACATCTTAACTTGACACACATACAGCGTGTGCATTTTGTTCAATGCGCAAAGTATGGCACGCGGAGCCATAAAATGCCAGAGGTACAATAACTCACCCTCCATGAGCGGCAATCCAAGATTCAAATCCAAATGGAGATGAATCCAGATTCCCCTATATAAGTTCCTTGGTTTTTGGCTTGTTTCTGATTCTATACGGTACGTAGCATAAAGCTAGGACAAGGTACAGTGTCAAATGAAGCAGCGGGTGTCAAGATGTGTAATATTGGTTCTCTCTGAGGCTGCTGGGACAAATACAAGTTACTTTGTAAAATAATGACTTTTTTCTGATGTTGGTTTTAGAGTCTTGACTGTCGCTAAGTTGTGATGATGTCTTTTTGAATCTACAATTTAGACTGTTGCGCCAATCTATTCTGCAGCAAAACAAAAGTATTTAAGCCAAGCATTCCTCAGTTTCCATCTTTTTTGGCAAGGAAGAATTTGTGTAGGACGTCGTCTTGTTGAAATTTGAACACCTCGACGTCGCACATGATTTTGGCATCATAAATTCGTGAAAGTTATCAAAATTACTGAGGACCAGTGTTTGGAGAGTTGCATAGTTAATCGGCTTTGTTTTCAAAGCAATAATTATTATTACAAATGTAAACAGATCAGCTATTTCAGTCAACAACTCTAAATTCTTTGTCATTGTCTCTTGCGACAGCTACACATAAGAAATAAAAATAAGACTCTGAAACTAACGGACCTGTATTAAAATACATCATTATTATGACAATAATTAATAGCTGCCTTGTGCAATCACCATTGTAATTTTATATATGGCGATAATGGGCAATTGTATAGAGCAGCTATAGCAAGCAAATCAAAAGTGTCTTACCTAAATAATTCTTAATATGTGTATGTACCTCTGTGCTTCCAAATCTATATGTATACCAGAACCTCGTTAACACAAAATCTATAAACATTAAGCCCTGATAACGCAAAGTCTGATAACATGGACTTTTTGTCAATTTAGATGATAAGTACCTGGATACCATAACGGCTCAAAATAAATTTTGTGTTTAACAGATTTTGTGTTGAAGATGTTCCTATTTACCAATTTCTCTGCTGAAATGACTTTGTGGAACCATGTCTCAAATAACAGCCCCACGATATGCTTGAGGTTTATTCTGCTCAATAGTTACACTCTCTGTTACTGCTTGTAAGAGTTTAACACGGTTGAATTTTGCTTCGACTCTCTGTACCATTCCATGTGACATTGTGCTAATGATGGATGCAATATCTTATACCCATACCACATACCAGCATCAGTATGTGAAATTCCCATGTGCCACAGACCAGTGTGACTGTACTTTAGTTGAATGCAAATCTAACATCTTAAAGGTGGCAATATCTAGCATCTTAAAAGGTGGCAATATGACCATAAATGCCATTTCAGTAGAGAAATACTTGTTTTACTGTATACACTGAATGTTGAGCTATGAATGTGCAAGTTGTTATTTTAAATCAAAATTTATCCACTTTTGAGTCTTAAGTTTTATAAAAGAAAAAGAAACATACTTTCTAGTGTTATAAATGCTCCTTGAAAAGTAAGGATGTCAAAAAGAAAAACAAAAATTACTTGCCAAATCAGAAAATGATTTTTGATCAATCTCTTCAAAAATAATGACCAGTGTATTTGACCATCAACCAAAATTTTTCCAAGGACTATTCCCAAATGGTCTGTTTTTATGGAAATCCATTTCAGACCAGTTGTTTTGCCTCAAAACAAAACTTTAATAAGCTTAAAATTTTGTCAAGGATTTTTGTACCATTTCTTGTCCTAATTCTACTAATACTCAAACCCAGTAAGTCTCCGTCTTTGTCTTCCAATCTTGATTTCAAGATTAAAATCAAGACCCATTTAAGAAAAAAAAAACCTGCTGTCCAGTAATGTGAAAAAACCCTGTAAATATTTTTAAAACAAGTCTATGAATTCAGTCACAGACATTGAATATGATGAGTCTCAATCAAATCACCCCTAGTGATAGTGGTATGATCCCATTTGTCACAATTTCAATGAAGGCATCTACCAATAAGCAAAATTCATAGGGTTGTGATTTGAATGAGTTGTAATAAATAATACCCTTTGAAAAATAGACAGCCCATTTACTGGCGTTTCTTTTCAGTAAACAGTAGAATGTGATGTCTGGTGAGATACTTCATTGGACATCAAGATGTGGTTTATTCATTTTTTGATGTCCCATAATATGAAAACGTGTAAATTTCAGATTTTCATGTCCGATATTTAAAGTCTTCTTTTAGGAAGACAGCATGACCATATGAATGTTCCAAGCAATACAATTCTCTAACCCACTGATGCAGCTCTAAACAGAATCCTCATAGTGTTTCTAAAATAAGAAAAATTATATTCTGTAGATAAAAAGGAGTGTTTCTTATTATGCATGGTTGTTTAAAATTAGATTATAGTGTTTCTATAAGCCCATCTTCAATGTCTTTTTCCTTTTTATGCCCAAAAGAAAAAGAAAATTAGTTCATATAAAAATATCTATTGACCCTCTGTAAAAACTATTAAAATCTTTGTTTTTTGAAACTATTGATATGCTTTAAGCTGGTCAACAGGGTTCAAAGTCCTAATGTTAATATACTTTGTAAAGTTGTGAACTTTGTACAGAAGATGATATTGCTACGTCCACCTCTATGTATTAAAATTACAAAACAGACTTTATACCCTCTTTGTAAAAAATATCTCTAAACCAAGTTATGGTGTGTTAAACAGGTTAAGATGTGTATCTTAAACCTGTTTAAGGTGTGTATAGTGCTGTGTAATCAATTATGGTAGATGATTGATTGGTCCATATATTCAAAAATTAAAAATTCTTGTATAAATACCCTTTTTTGATTATTTCTTATAAATTCAGTCTGCTTTTGTGGATAAATTATATTCCTTTACTCATTTATGCAGCTTGTTTAAAGCAAATTATTTTTTGTCGATTTGTCCATTTTTGTGTGATGTTAACAAGTAGTGAATTTTGGTACTATGAATTTAAGAAACTGAATTCAGTTTCATGATGATATCCTAAAAAAGAAAGGTCTATTCCTTTTTCCATTATTATACAGAATATACGTATGACCACCGTAGTTTGTTTATAGCAATATAGTATGCAAGTTAACGTTGTCGTTGAACCCACTTGTTAATATAAAAAGGGGCCCTCAATATAACGGGGGAGACTTACTTTTAAAATCTCTTATAATGTGAAAAAACCATTTGATATTTGCTTCCTATGCACTCCTTATTATGATAAACTTGAATATATATGTTGTATAAAAAAATTGTAAGACACAAGTCCATCATTAAGTGAGTTGTGTCTCAAGGGCCTCACAAAGCTGACATTTTTGACAACCTCCTCCTCAAGTGTTGCAAGTTCACCTACCCACCCAAACAATGTACTTCCTTCTTAATTGATGATGATGCTGTGTATGAGAGTTTTAATAGTTCTCTGTACAAAATAATGTTGCAAGTGAGCGATTAGTTTTTTGATATCCAACCTTTATAGATGATAATATTGATCTTGTAAGAACGTATTTTCAAGGGCTCTGTTTTGTTTTTAACTTAACAGATCTGTACCATGTGTGATTCCATAATTAGATTTTTCTAACCATTTTCTTACAATTATAATACTCCATATAAACCAGTTTTGTTATCTCTCAAAAAATAGGTTGTGTATACTTTTGTTCACCAACTCATGAGAGGGGGACCTACATAAATCTATATCTCCAATTTATTGCATGGTGGTTAAAAGCCCCATAGAAGTGGCATACGTCATGGTTATAAAACTTTGGCTTAGAAAAGCAACATTTTTCCATGATTCCCAAAGTCTTAATTTATTGCAGTGAAGATCCAACTCTTTCCCACCAATTCATGTTTTGACTTTTTTAAAAGTTCAGACTGATAATTTTATACTATAATAACAAAACTATTATTGGTTAGCCTATTTCAAAAAAATATTAAGTAGACCCTCGCATTTTGTTATACATTTGTATTGTATTTAATTATCCTAGATGATATAAACTCTTTTACCCTTATTGATTATTTCAAAATTGATCTCGTAGAGATGAAATTTTGCTTTTTTTTAAAGCAAGCTTAAAATTTTAAAATCCGGTATACGGATATAAAAACAACAAAAACAGACTTTAAAGTTGATGTTCTACTAATACGATTTACTGCATTTTTAGAATTTTAAGGTACCGATACTTGCAAATATTTAGTTGTTAATGATTCTTTTTTGCAATATTATTATATGCATGGTGTTATTTGCATTTGATGTCCTAATGATATTAGATATTAATAATTCAAAATACTTAATTTCTTTGTGCCAATAATTTGTTCTGAATTTTGTACAGAGTGTATCATAAATACAGTAAGACTCCCCTATGCAGATATACAAATGTCCTCAAATTATAAACCACAATTATAAATAGTGTACTAGTATATGAATAGGATATTTGTAGATTTCAATATATTACTTAAAGACTGCCCTGGTATTTAATAACTTGGACTAAAGCATTATATTGTATTATAGGTTATTAATTCCTTGTTGTAAGGTTTGAATAAAATTGACAATTCTCCCTAAATGGATTTTTAATCGATCTAAAACTATAGGCAAAATCGAAATTTATTGGACAATGAAAACAAAAATCCAGGGCAAGAGTTGCATTTACAAACAATGGGGCCCTGCACCCTGGAGTTACGTTTACATTGTCCAATAAATTTCTAATTTGCCTATAGAATATAACCCTTAATACGATTGGTCCAAAGTGAAAAAAGTGATGGTATTTTTATGAGCTATGCATTCTGATTGGCCAAGGCTGCAGATCCATGAAGTACATAATGGCGATTGTGATTGGTCAATGTCATTTAACCTCTTTTCCCATTGGCTATTTCTTCTTTATTTGCTGATGTGTACTGTTTGTATTCTAAGTTTTATTATTTTGTAGATATGCAAATGCTATTAATATATTTATGATAGTTGGTGTGTGATTATTATAAAAAATGAATTTTTTTCTTTATCCTAAAATTATTTAAACATAGAACATTACTATTATTGTATTATTTTGTGGCCAACCTTTGACAATGTGACTTATCATTATAGACTTTGTATAAATGTAATAAAAATGTATGCAAATTAAGATAGCTCAGGAGACTTTCTGAGGTCAGATAAAGGTCACAAAGATGTCATGGGTCAAAGGTCAGGTCAATTATCAGTAGTTACTTTGTAATACATTTATTTAAATATGCAACTGGATTGCCTATATTTATCCCCTCAATTTCATATTTAGTTATTTTGAAAATAAAGTGTGCAAAATTTACGATATTGTGCCACTTGCATTCCACAAGGTACTATAATAATTGAGTAGGGTTGGGCACACTGATGAAAAGGATCAGTGATGTGTGGAAATGGTGATATTGCCCAACCCTAGTAGCAGCTGCAGTTGTCGGGGATTTTTTCTCTACTTTTTTTTTCTTTTTTGAGATATTGAATAGAAACCTTAGGTGTGCTAATCTGTCAAAAGAATTTACTGAATTCTCGCTAAGCAAATATGTCATGCACAATTATTCTGCTTGACTGTGCAAAAGACTTGTTTGCAGTCAATCAGAAAATTGGATTATCCTACAGGGTGTGTATAAAGTTAGTCTCTTTCAAACCTTTGGTTGGGAGCAAGTTATTGTGTCAAAAGTAAAATATGAATGAGTGTGAATTTTCATTTTTTTTTATTCCTCAGCCTTGTACAATCTCATCTCCATGCCAAAGATCAATTTCTATTCTACAAACACATGTGTCATACCGATGTAACATATTGTGTACTAAAATTGAACTTAGTCATGGAGATTGGATTGTCTAAATGGTTGATGGTATTTTGTTAATAACAAGAGTGGCAATCATGGTAGTTTGACTTCCATAGGGAGTTTGCTCCATTCATAGAATAGCTAGAAAGATAAAATAATTTACGTGCAAATGTGCTCTTCTTGATCTTTAATATTTTATTTGAGTGTTGTTTTTGTTTTCTTTCTTTTTTTCTTTAAATTATTGTAAGATAGGGCATAGAAAATATTGATGTGCTTTCACAGTACTCGTTATAAGAGTAAAAACAAATGCATTTCAGAATTTTCACCGATTGTATTGATTTTGTTGAACCATAAAAACAAATATGGACCAGTACCATACAAATCAACTAATTTGAGATTGAAGTGACTAATGAAACATTGGTAACAGAGATTAATTGTAGCAGAGATTGATTACATAGTGCCAATGTCAATGAATGCAATAAAGTTTCTATTTGGACTGGTCCATTTTGATTTTAGATAATTATGTAAGCGAGGGGCTGATGTAGAAAATCCTTCCATGCATGCTTTGGAGTGCTAGAATTAACTTAAATTTCAAATGGAGTGTTCAGGTATTTCTTGTGTGTACATTTTGTGTTTTCAAATAAGGCAAAAAGTTTGATGCTTCTATTTCACCAAATCTGGTGTTGTGATTGATTTTAATAAAATATGATCAAGAAATACTGTCAAAATATGTATTTCAGAAACACTGTACTTGATTGAAAGTGTTTCTCAGAGTGTTTGTAATTATGCATTTTCTTTCCTAAAGTAATAAATTGTTGATACTTCCATATTTCAAATCATGCAAGAATTATTCTTAAAGAATTTATTGTATTTAATTAAGTGCAGTGTTTCCAATCTTTTTCTATAGTTTGTTTTTCTGCAATTCTGATTTTTGTTTGTTGTAATTTAATTATTTCTTAATGGAGTCTTCCCATTCTGTTTTTGTTTCTTTTTTGTTACATGAATGAATGAATAATAGAAGTACCATTTTAGCCCTTGAATGAAAAAGAAGTTGTCTACTGTGTCTTTATTTGTGTGAAGTTTGGAGGCTTAAGAGTATAAATCAAGGATTTCTACTCTATATCAAAAATGATAGAGTACTGTAGACTGGTTACTCCATCCTAGACAATCTCTATGTTATTTCAGCCATGTTTTAATCAAGGCAGAGTAAAGCGGTGGTCACAACCTGTCGTACGTGCTGTCAGCGTGTAAAAACGTGGGCAAAATCATGCATTTCGTACGTTGTAGGTACTGACATCATTCGAATTTAAAGCACTTTTTCTGCGTGCTGGCTATGTTCAGGCTACCGATTAAACATCAGTACGGACGGCACATGCTCGGTGCCGACAACTGTGCGTTATTTGCCTGTGGACGATGCACCTAGCACGTACGGATACGATAGGGCTGCGTGTATTGTTCGAGCAAGTACGTTTTTCTTATAATAACGTGGAAGTCGCAAGGCATTCATATGTTGCATGCACAATGCAAGTACTTACAACATGCGCAATGTACGATGCACGCAGCCACTCACGGTCAGGCATTGTGTGCACGACGTACTTACACTATGCAATGAACGTGCGTCCTCCTTGCGTGTGTCCGTTTAAAAAAAAACATAGGTATACATCCTCTCAAAAAACCATGCAAACAAAAATCACACGACGGGTTGTGACCACCACTTAAAAGATAGTGGGTAATATAATTGTAAAACTTCGGTCAAGTTGCAGAAACACCCATAACTAGAGTCAGGGTAGGGAAATGCCTATTACAAAACTCGGGTCTGGATACAGAAAACCCACAATTGTGAAACTTGGGACTCAAGGTACATAAATGTCCATAATTATAAAACTTTGGTCAAGGTATTGAACCCCATAATTTTAAAACTTGGGTCTGAGTACGGAACAACCATTATTGTAAAAGCTGGATCAGGGTACAGAAAACCCTTTATAAAAAAAAACGTTATATAAAACACTTTTGGGAAAAAGGTAGACTCATGATTGTTGAAAATCCTAGCTAACAGGAAAACCTAAGGTATGTTGGTGCTCAAGAGGGAGTAAAGTTTTAAATTTTTGGCCTATGGATTTGTTGGAGCCAATTTTGATTTCTTTAATATGGCAGCACCAGAGGGCACATTTCTTTGCGCCCACCAGAAATCAATGACACATTATGGGAGCAACATATCATGGGCCAACTTTGGTGCTTTTACACAAATTAAGTCCGATAATTCCCTGCTCTGACCCAACTAATAATGGATTTACAGAAATTGTCAAAACATCACAAATATATCAAGAGAGCTTGGGCATTGGACTTGTGATTGCATTTGCAAAATATTCCTTTTTTATCACCCTGGCTTGAAAAAGTAGAAGGGGGATTATGGCATAGTAGTGGATGTCTGTGCCGTCTGCATTGTGAAAAGGGTTAATTAACATTTGCCTCTTGCGACCAAACTTGGGTCATGGGTGCAGCATGGGAACCCGCATTTGTGGGTGAGGTTACATACTAAGGTTTGAAAAGTTGATGTCCGATTGGAACCATTATTATGCTTTGAAGCATCCAAGTGTGGAAAAACTTGGATCCTGAGCATAATAATGATAAAATTTGATGATTTTCGCCCTATATTTATTGGTCTCGCTATGAGTTTTAAAATATTTGGCTCGACTGCGTCTCGCCAAATATTTTTACAACTCATAGCTCGACCAATAAACATGGGCTCAATCTATCCAATTTTATAACAAACTTGGTTTATGGATATAATATAAGAACCCTCATATGTTAATGTGGTGAAAGGTCACAAACCAAGCTCATAGGTCATATGAGGTCAAGTTGTAAAATAGGCTGAAAATGTCAATTTGGCCTAATTTGAAAAGTTAAAAGTCCGAATGGAACCAAACTTGGGTTCAATATAATATATGAACCCTCATATGTTGATGAGGTCAAAGGTCACATCATCATCCATTCGTAAACATTGCATTCTTTCTCCCTAAACATCTATATACATTTTTTGGGATCGTGTTGGCCAGGGGGATCACATGGTTCTGAGAACCAGTATTTTTAAAATATGCTATGCATCAATGATGCTTTCAAGATTCACTTGCAATACTAAGAACAACGAGTGCATATTGGGAGCATAGCGGGACAAGGTCATTGTAAGTCAAAAATGCTCCAGTATCATGGGTCAAAATCCCACAATAGCAGGGTGAATAATTGAACCTCCAGCTGAATACAGTATACAGGGTGTCCCAGAAAATATCTTACAATCTTTGTGTGTAAATTTCTTAGGTTTAACGGACAGTCAGAAAGGATGTCCATGAATTGAACTTAAATATACAGTTTGCTTCATTTCAATCGGTAGTGTACAACAAAAGTTATGTTTTATCAAATACGTGGGTGGATTTTTGTGTGGTCCAATATCATGATTTTTGCTCATAAAGCAGCGGAGTTTCAGAATGGAATGGAAAATTTATCATATCAGTCTTATTTTATCATCAAATGTGTTCATTTTCTCAGCATAGATTAAAGTTAACATACACATAACAAATTAGTAAACATTGTAATGGTTGAGTGGGCAGAGGAATATACAAAGTCGTGAAATTGGACCAGAAAATTTTACATCCAAATATTTGACAAAGCATAATTTCTGTTCTAGATTACCGATTGAAATGAAACAATAAGTCTGTTTCATGGATTATAAAATAACATCTTTACAGTAAAGCCAAGAACTTTACATGCAAAGATTGTAATGTTTTTCTGGGATACACAGTACAGTGCAAGTGCAACAGTACGAGACTCCTCATTTTAAAAGTCTGCATAACAAGCTCAGAGGAGCAAATTGCAATAGCCGTGGCTGGAAACGGGGACAATTTTTCAAACAAGACAAGGATGCGTACTGGAAATTGTTGACATCATACCAATATTACAACATTAACCATGACAGACCATCTGAAATTAGCTTGGTATTCAAGGTGTTTTCTCACAGATGCAGTTGCTTCAAAGTAATCAAATTTGATCGAAATATGCTCATTGTTGTCATTTTTCTTGAATAATAATATGGCGACCCTATTTTTATTTCAGTATTTTGAAGTACCAAAAAAATGCTTTACCATATGTGTACCGCCGCGGCAAAAGGGTCCAGTTGTCGGCTCGTACATGTTGCTCCTTGTAGCATATCTAATGTGGTATTTGTATACATCAGATATGTTACAATGAGCAACATGTAGGAGTCGACAACTGGACTCTTTTGCCGCAGCGGTACACATATGTACAAATTAAAAAATCAATGGAGTGTTTGTTACATTACAAGCACATAATGATCAAAAGGCTTTCCTTACTTTGTGTGGTAAATCGAGTGAATTTTGGGGGAAAATGTGTACTTTTTGAAATGTCTGTATCTTAAAAACAGGCAAGTTGACCTACTTTTTAATAAGAAAAATTAGATTCATCATCAGCACAAATAAATCCATCAAATATTTTGCATCTGTGAGAAAACACATTCAGCTCCTACGCAGATCCTACATATTTATAAAAAGACGTAACTTCTGTATCTAAAAGAGGTATTTTAATACTTAGCACACTGCATCATTTACAAAATATTTGTACAATTTATACAGATAAAATCTTACATATTCTACATAATCATTCATTATATAAATTTTGAGAAAAAGATCATATTTACAAAGTATTCTGTACCCAAAATTCTTTGGTCACAATACACATGTTATGTATATGTGACCCACCATATCAAAAGTTACCTTACGGGTACAAAAACTAAATTTATTTTTTGATCTCATCAAAGATTTTAAGCTTTAAAATGACACCTTGCTTTTGGTTATTGGATGTTCAGTTGCAAAGTTTCTTCCATATTGGTAAAAGGCATCGGGCTGATTCGAAAAACTTTAGTTCTGAGAAAATTCAGTTTAAAGTTTTAGTACTTATAAAACTTGAATGGAGAGAGGATTTTTATCTTGAATTTTAACACTTTTTCCTTATGTTTTGGATGTTGGAACCTGATTAAGAGGATAATACACTTCTAAGGTAACGTTTCTGATGAAATTAGAAATATTCAACCTAGGACGGGATTTTTGACTATGCTCAGCTTCAATTGCCTGTATCATGTAAGAAACCGCCCAGAACCGGCAGACAACCGCCGGTTGAGTTTTGAAGCCGCCCCTTAACCAATATTTAAAAGTATAATTGCTGAACATGTCTCTTGGGTATGGGGTCATCCTGTGCACTGTCCTTGCTCACAATAGCAGTCATGTCAAATGATAAAAACTGAGACACCGCTGGCCTGTCTTGTCAGCAAGATTATTCTTAACAACAATCAGGCCCCTGGTATAGCATCAGTCACTTCATCAACCAGGCGATAACTGCCCAGTATGTCATATCACCTTGTGCAACAGGATTTGGGGGGGGGGGGAACAGGTCTGTTTCCTGTAGCAGGTCTGAAAATTGCAGTGCGGAATGCAGATTTTAATTTTGTTTTTACAATTCTTGAAAAAGCAATGTGGACGGTTTTTTGCCAGCTGATTGCTCAATGCATCACTTTTTCTCAGTTTGTACGTTGAATATTGGCAAAATTACTAGTCCTTACAATGCGCCACATAAATGAAAAAATTGTAGGGGAAAGCGCCAAACTTGCCTATTTCTCAGTGTATTCCTAAAGTATTTCTTTGTTTATAGCGAGTATCAAAGTGCCAATCAGTACTTGTTAGAGCGCCAAATATGGCGCGCGTGCTGCTAGTTGGAGAAGCCATGGTCTTAAAGGTGTAGTCCGATGATACCATTTTAATGGAAATATTACTTTCCCCACTGTTGGGATATGTCATTTTGTCAATATCTATATTTTAAGGGCACAGTTAACCCCTCATTTTCTGAAATATTATATGACTTGTAACTCAGCAACCGATAAGTAACCCCATATAAAAGTATACATTTCTAGATGTGGATTTTCATGTAGAAGATGATGGTTAGGTCAGTTTTGG
>JXSR01S010662.1:48894-60137 GCA_000969725.1 Ophiothrix spiculata
TATTGGCAAATATGAATATTAATGAGCACACACAGCCAATTTTGCTCATTAACTTTATCAATATATTGGCAAAAATGATAGAAAACAAAGAAATTAAAATCAAGCATATCTTGGCAACCGTATGTCCAATTTCCTTCAAACAAAGACCATTTTGCTCAGTGTTTTAAGCTTTATTTGTTCAATGTAATCATGTGCCTCTAAATGCAGTTTCTAATTTCCAGAAACATCCTTTCCATCCACCTTAAGGTAACTTTCAATATGGCAGGTCACATATAACATGATAGAATTCAAGCTTGAAAATCAGTTGGGAATTTTTTTCAGCTAGAACATTACTGCAACTTAGACACTTTCAAGAGTTAAAAACTTTAAAACATTTTAACTTGAATGTTTTAAATGTAAGCACACTTTTATCACTTTTAAAAGTGTGAGCACGAAACTGCAACATCTATAATAATAATGCTACCTCTTCTGTAATTATCTAACAAGATGGTTCGCGAACCAGTAGTCTCGCCTGTGTTATCGACCGCCTACTTTGTTAATCACCTACTTTTGCTGATCGCCGCCTTTATCATCTATCATAATGGAACAATTTGACACCTTAGATGACCTTTTGACCTTGCCCTTGGGTCAAGCACTTTCTATGGTCTAAGTTTAATCCATGTGGGGTCAGGGGCTCATGAGTTGTGACCTTTACCTCAAAATGACCTTGGATGACCTCAGATCATGACCTTGGATGACCTTGGGATACATTTTTTGACCTTCGAATGCATCTCAAGGCAACTTTTTGACCATTTTGGAAATTTGACCTCAGATGACCTTTTGACCTTGACTGGCCTTGCCCTTGGGTCAAGCACTTTCTATGGTCTAAGTTTAATCCATGTGGGGTCAGGGGTTTATGAGTTATCACCTTCGACCTCAAAATGACCTTGGATGACCTCAGGTCAACTTTTTGAAAACATTTAAAAAAAAGGCGCGTCGCATGTGCTAATCCTGAACCCCTTCATGTCACCAAGTTTCATTACCATAGCCCTTACAGTTTAGGAGATATACTTAAAATAACAAATTACGCATAAATTATGCAAATTAGGTACTTTATATGCATAGTTTGCGTTCAAATTGTACGCAGCGCCAGTTCAGCTCAAACCCTACCCACTCACCAAATGCATAGGGCATACGATTTCCGAGATTTGCTCCGGACAAGAAATGCGGACGGCGGACAGTTTTAAGGAATGGTATGTCTCTTATTGAAAAATTTTCAGGCGAGGCAAAAAGTAGTCCTACCCCAGAGTCACACATTGTTTTGTTTAAACATATTCAAATAAACATTGGTTTTTTCCAGATAAATGGCAACAAGATGGTACTATTCAACATCTCTTTTGTCCCCAAAAGCATTTTCATATTTTACACAAACAATGCATTTGTAATTATTTTCTGCTTCTCTTAGCCAAAGTTCATTGAAAAAATATTTTTGGGAAAGCAGTTTTTCTATTAAAGGGGGATATTCTCTACAACAATAACATCATTTTAGGCTGCCATTTTCAAACAGAACAACAGATTTTGATTTCCAACAGCTTTTCTTGGGTCGTGTTGTCACAGTCCACAACTGACCCGAATTCAAGGAAAAATTTGGTCAAGAACATGATTTTCATTCCCTCTCCTTTAGCACCAAAGAGAATGACAAGTCTCTAAATGCACTGAAGTGTTTATAACCATGTGACATATGATGTAATTTTTGTTTTTGACAAAATACACTTGAAAATGCACTTAGATTACTAGTAATATTCTTTCTTTTTAGGCTGTTTTTACTGAAATCCATTTTTGATCAAAATTGTTTATAGTATTGCTTAAGTTGGTAATGTTTGCCCTGTGACTACCAGCTGTCTGTTTGAACTTACATCAGTGGTTGGAAAAGATCACTTAAGGGCGGCTTCAAAACTCAACCGGCGGTTGTCTGCCGGTTCTGGTCGGTTCTGGGCGGTTCAACCGGAATAAACAATAGACAACCGCCCAAAACCGCCCAGAACCGGCAGACAACCGCCGGTTGAGTTTTGAAGCCGCCCCTTAACCAATATTTAAAAGTATAATTGCTGAACATGTCTCTTGGGTATGGGGTCATCCTGTGCAATCTCCTTGCTCACAATAGCAGTCATGTCAAATGATAAAAACCGAGACACCGCTGGCCTGTCTTGTCAGCAAGATTATTCTTAACAACAATCAGGCCCCTGGTATAGCATCAGTCACTTCATCAACCAGGCGATAACTGCCCAGTATGTCATATCACCTTGTGCAACAAGATTGGGGGGGGGGGGAACAGGGCTGTTTCCTGTAGCAGGTCTGAAAATTGCAGTGCAGAATGCGGATTTTAATTTTGTTTTTACAATTCTTGAAAAAACAATGTGGACAGTTTTTTGCCAGCTGATTGCTCAATGCATCACTTTTTCTCAGTTTGTACGTTGAATATTGGCAAAATTACTAGTCCTTACAATGCGCCACATAAATGAAAAAATTGTAGGGGAAAGCGCCAAACTTGCCTATTTCTCAGTGTATTCCTAAAGTATTTCTTTGTTTTTAGCGAGTATCAAAGTGCCAATCAGTACTTGTTAAAGCCCCAAATATGGCGCGCGTGCTGCTAGTTGGAGAAGCCATGGTCTTAAAGGTGTAGTCCGATGATACCAGTAAGCTTTTAATGGAAATATTTTTTCCCCACTGTTGGGATATGTCATTTTGTCAATATTTATATACAAATATAAGAGAAAAAAAGGAATCACAGGAAACAGACTTGTTTCCTTTTTGGCCTTTTTCCATAGCTGTACAAGAAAGGCAGACTGTCCATCATCTGACATGTTGGTTCACCAAGATAACCGACAGAAAGATATATCCAGGAGATATTTCTCAGATGATAACACTATATGGCACATCCAATAAAAAGAGTATAGTAGCAGTCACCTAATGGCAGGCGATAACTGCCCAGTAAGTCACATCACCTCATGTTACAGGATTATTCCATAGCTGCAATTTGGCAGACTGTCCATTCTGACAGGTTGGTACACCAAGATAACCAACAGAAAGATACTTCCAGTGGATATTTCTCAGATGATAACGCTCTATGGCACATCCAATACATAGTAGCATTTATCTCACCAATCAATCGAGTGAAACCTATATGAAATTCAAATCCAAGGTCCAATACGATGGCAGTCCATACTGGATGGTAAATAAACCCTGATAGCCTAAAGAAAGACACTTGTCAACAAAATTTAAAATTGACCAATCGTAGGCAAGAGTCTGCAGGGTTGTGTAGGTCAAAGGTCATCCAACTCTTTTGAGGCCCAACACTCCAATAAGCACAATGATTTCAATAAATGCAGGAAATGCACTGAAAAGAAAAGAGGAAAAGAAATCGAGAATTATAATCTAATCTAAATATTCTAATTCAATTATACAAATTTATACATTCAAAGACTCCCTATTTTTACCAACTATCACTCAATGACCCCCTATTTCTAAGTTTTCTAAAAGTTTGCAAAATTGTCAATATTTTGCAAATTTTGACCTGGAAAGACCTTACTTTTTGGTGTATTTTGCCAAAGACCCCCTATTTTTTTGCATTTTGTCAATGAAAGACCCCCGTTTTTGACCCAATTTGTCACCGAAAGACCCCTACTTCCGAGGTGCTCGGTGGCACTTGTACGTCACTTCCATATGCGAGTGCCCCTCCAGGAGAAACATTACAATGAATTCTGATAGAAGTGATACTATCTGGGAGAGGATGATTGTCTTAATATCGATTTAGCATTATTGGGGCAAACTACACGAGAGCTTGGAATGTACATCCATGTACATCGGTGCACATTCAAAGAGTAGATACTGTGTCTACAAGAGGACATGCCACTAGATGTGCATTCACGCTGCGTATTCAACTGCGTGTATGTGTTTGCGCATACGCATTATACCTACGTGTACAATCAAGTTGCTCCTCAATGCACACACGCAGTGTTTGAGGGGCACATAACGTATCGAGTTGAATATACATGGATGTACATTCCAAGCTCTCGTGTAGTTTGCCCCATTGTTACAGTCTGACCACTGTTTCTTTTAACTTATTAACTTACCTGCAAAATCCAAATATCCACCAGAATATGTGACACGGCCATACATTGAACAGGAAATAGGAGAGAGATACTGATGCACTGGCATGCGCTAAGGTAGCTGAATTATGCAGTCAAGGAAAATATATAACAAAATATAAGACAGGATCAAAATGATATGATGGGCTAAATGGGAACCTAGTTCATGGATATTTTTCATAAGAAGAAAAGTTACATCTTATATTTAAATTTACATATAAATAACATGAAGGATTCAATGGTGTAGTACATGGGTCTCTATTTCTTATGTGTTTATATATCGGTAGTTCACTAAATTGCGTTTGAAACTAATTAAAATGACTCTAGATAATTAAAGTATATCCACTGTCTGTTGATTTAGCCATCTAAGCTTGTGATCTAAATTTTAGGGCCAACTGAAACACAGGTAATATACTACATTTATATGCTAACAGACCCTGTAACAGACATACAGCAGCCCCAGGACAGTGTGGTGGTGAATAACTATATAGGAGGTCCGCTTATAAGAATTAAGGAGTGACATATTATACTAATAATTGCCATATTTCAAAGACCTTACTTGCACCAGGGGACTCAACTGAATAGAGAGAACTACATGGCAGTAATCATTGGTATTTTTTATTCAACAGAACATGATTTATTTCTTCCACCTGCACTTATTACAATAAGAATATATCTAAAGACTCCCAAAAAAGTATCGCCTCACCTCGAACAAATGGCTCCTGCGCAGATACGGAAGACGCAAACGTAATTTAAAGATAGTGTGCACAAGCGCTAGAGTTTCAGCTTTCATTTGACACCCTATTTCTGACAATTGACTGAGAAACACCGAAGTTATGAACTTTTAAAACCATCAAGGTCGATTTTTAAAAGTTGCAAATTTCATTTTTCGCACAGTACAAACCAGTAACGCAAAAAATAAGGATCGATATGAGAGGTATATAAAGTGAGGTCAATTAAGCACGCGGTCTTTCAAAAGCATGCGCCATTGGTGTCTAAGCATTGTCTATCCAGTTATTGTTTTTTCTATAATTTTTCATTAATTAATTTTTATTAATAATAAGAACATTAATTGGTAGGCATTGCTAGCATTAAAGACATGGCACAATACCAGACCATATTAGAGGACGAATAACGGTGCACCATTAAGGCTAGTATTGTCTACCAATTGAAACTGAAGTTTAGATCGTTTCTCATCATTAATAAGATGAAAAAAAAATTCATGATGATGCCTGGAACCCATGACGCATGCTTTCGAAAAATTGTGCGCTTCTGTGACCAAACTCACTCTCCTCATATCGATCCTTAGTCTTGTGTTACTGGTTTGTACGGTGCAAAAATGAAATTTGCAACTTTTAAAAAACGGCCTCGAGGGTTTCAATGTTCATAACTTTGGTGTTTCTCAGTCTATTGTCAGAAATAGGGTGTCAAATGAAAGCTGAAACTCCAGCGCTTGTGCACACAATCTTTAAATTACGTTTGCGTCTTCCGTATTAGCGTAGGAGCCATTTGCTCGAGGTGAGGCGATACCTTTTTGGGAGTCTTTACATTACAAAGTAAAAAGACAGTATGTGTTAATATGTACTTGTCAAAAAACAACTCAGCCCATGGCCAGGACATGCACAACATCATTCTCACTTTATTATTCATTGGATTTGTCAAAATGATTTTTTCAACAAAGTTATATGGATTGTATAGTGCACTATACCTTACTGGCTGTTGTAATTCTCGGGACCTCAGCACACTTTACAGACCTCACCATAAATCTCCTGGAAAATTCCAGGGGAAATTCCAGGGTTGTTATTGCAGTCATATTTTGTGGTACACATTTTGAGGCACTCAAATCACTTAACTTCCCAAATTTATTGCACGCTTAATTTCATGACACAGCATTTATCAATAGAGGGGATATCGCACCCACAACACCATTTGTCCACCATGAACGGAAACAAAGAAGTCCAATGGCATTTCATTAATTTTGAAATACCACATTAATATAAAGTGACATAGCAAATCCATTTAATTAAAGTTGTAAACTATGCACTAAATCAACAGTTACAACTGATTTTGATGTTTTCAAAATTCAGGTGGTCATCTTATTGGAGAGCAAGGAGAAAAAAGAAAGAAAACAGTCTATGTGTATGGTGCATATCGGTACATGCGAACCCTCTATTGTACATAGCTCAAGAACTACCAATTGTGCTAACTGGTATACTACTGGTATACCTAGTTTTAATTTCTTATGGATGCATCATAGTATTGTCAAAAGTATCACAGACTTTCTTTTATCTTGGGCATTACAAAACAAGAAGAAAGATGGATGAAACTTCTAGGTCAAGGTTAATCAGTTGAAAGTTTAAGCACCCCCCAAAATATACACATTTCAATTGGCATATCATCTTCTAAAGCTGTGTTTCTGCAAGACGACGGTAAGCAATTTCCTTGCGTTTTGTCAAAATATTCCAACGCCTGCGTCTTGACAAGATGTGCCATACTCCATAAATCAAAGGATTGATAACAGAGTTAATTGGTAATATAAAGGCTACAAACCACGCAAAAATGTCTGGTGATATTGTCATTTTCTTCATCTGAACCAATATACCTAAACATATAATGGGCAACCAACACATCAGGTCTGTTAAAACTACCAGACCTATTTTGAATTTTGGTTACGTAGTTAGTGTGCATTCGAAGTTTGTATCTGTGCCCATTGAATACAACAATCATAAAAATAAAGATATAACAGATAACAACTATACAACAAGACAGTAAGTTAATACCTAGAAACAAAACAATTGAATATAGTGGACCATTATTGGTAGTGTTGGAGTAAGAGATGCTTTCAAATGGTATTCTATCATCTACTCTGTGAGCTAATCTGTCAGCTGTATCATAGAATATAGTGAGAGATTCATTTTTTGTGGTGTAGTTCAAATCTCGAGCAAGGGGGAGGCCAATGCATACTTCAGATACATCATAAAAATAGCGACCCTCATTCCTTAAAACAGATGGAATGACACTTAAAATGGTTGCCGCAATCCATACTGTTATGTCTGGGAAAAACTCTTGGTCTAAGCCATATGAAGGCTGACAGCCTCTCTATGCTTATTACAGTTAAAAAGAGAAGCGAAGCTTCACTAGATAAGATTGCCATGAAGCCTGCCACTTTGCATGTCAAACTGCTGCGCCATTGTTCTGCTTTTAATGGAAAAATATGACTAAATGATAAGTCGGCAAGCGCAATAATGATCATATAAATCCCCATGATGAAATCAGCAAGGGCTAAATTAGTTATGAGTAAAATTTGTGGGAGTTTATCTGGGTATTTGTGCCTACCACGTAATTCTAAACATCCATAGAGAATAACAAAAATATTTGACAATAAAGTAGCAATATCAAACATTCACATTGAAACCCTAATCAAGTTATTATTTAGAAGGCGATTGCATGTTAAATATTGTGAATTTGATAGCGGTTTGCAGTTATCTCGTTGATAGTCCGCCATGAAACAACAAATGGCATTGGAGTCCACTGAAACATTTGTGTTATTACTAAGGCCTTCAAAGAAGTCTAAAGGCATGTAGGAAATATTGTTTGATTGTAAATTAACGAGTTCAAGACTTTGCATGGTGTAAAACTGCCGACTTTTCAGTTCTACAATACTATTTGAATTTAATTCAAGTATGCGTAAGTTAAGGAGATCATAAGATAAAAGCCGTAATTCAGTTAATTTATTGTTGTCTACTGAAAGAACCTCCAGTTTATGCAACCCTGAAAACATTTCTACATTAAGTTCTGAAATCGAATTAGAATTCAACCGAATCTCACTTAAATTAGTAAGGTTGGCAAACATACCTGATGGCAATGACGATAGCGTGTTTCTATGCAAAGCTAGTACCCTTAATTCGTGCAGCCCTTGGAATATATTTACATCAAGTTCTGAAATCATGTTGTCATACAGAAAAAGCTCCTGTAACTTGGTGAGGTTAGCAAATATACCTGATGGCAATGATGTTAGCTTGTTGAAATGCAGTTCTAAAAGGGTTAATTTCTGTAACCCTTGAAATATATTTACATCAAGTTTTAAAATCAAATTGCCATACAACCAGAGCTCGAGTAGATTGGTGAGGTTTATAAATATATTTGATGGTAATGAGGATAAATTATTTGCACCCATATCCAGATATTGTAGTTCTTTATTGGTTAATATACCTAATGGCAATGATGTTAGCTTGTTTGCATGCAAAGTTAGTATTTCTAATTTAGGCAACTCTTGGAATATGCATGCATCAAGTTCTGAAATCTGATTGTTATACAGCCAAACCGCTTTTAAATTGTTTAGGTTGCCAAATATACCTGATGGTAATGATGATAGTTTGTTTGTATGCAAAATAAGAATTCTTAATTCTTCCAAACTTTGGAAAATATTTACATCAAGTTCTGATATCATATTGTCATACAGACAAACCTCCTTCAAGTTGGTGAGATTGTTAAATATACCTATTGGCAATGATGAGAGTTTGTTAGTATAAAATGCTATCACTTTTAATACATGCAACCCTTTGAATAAATTTACATCAAGTTCTGATATCAAATTGTCATACATATAAAGCTCATTCAAGTTGGTGAGATTAGTAAAAATACCTGTCGGCAATGATGATAGTTTGTTAGTATGAAGTGATATCATTCTTAATTCATGCAACCCTTTGAATATATTTACATCAAGTTCTGAAATCAAATTGTTATACAGCCAAATTTCATTCAAATTGGTCACATTTGCAAATATACCTGTTGGTAATGATGATAGTTTGTTAGTATGAAGTGATATCATTTTTAATTCATGCAACCCTTTGAATATATTTACATCAAGTTCTGAAATCAAATTGTCATACAGCCAAAGCTCATTCAAATTGGTGAGGTTCGCAAATATACCTGATGGCAATGATGATAGTTCGTTTGAGTGCAGTCCTAGATCTGTCAATTTATGTAACCCTTGAAATATGTTTATATCAAGTTCTGAAATCAAATTACCATACAGCATAACATCACTCAAATTTGTGAGATTGTTAAATATATTTGATGCTAATGATGACAGTTGGTTTGTGTGCAATACTAGCATTTTCAATATGTGTAACCCTTGGAATATATTATGATCAAGTTCTGAAATATTATTGCCATACAGCCAAATCTCATTCAAATTTGCAAGGCTGTACAATATACCTGACGGTAATGATGTTAGCTTGTTCGTATGCATATCTAAAATTCTTAATTCGTGCAAACCTTGGAATATATTTACATCAAGTTTTGAAATGAAATTATCATTCATCGTCAACTCTCTCAAATTGGTGAGGTTGTAAAATATACCTGATGGCAATGATGAGAGCTTGTTTGTATGCAAATCTAGAATTCTTAATTCACACAATCCTTGGAAAATATTTTCATTGAGTTTTGAAATCAAATTGTCTTGCAAATAAATGTGGGTGACATTTGGAAGATTGCTTTTTTTGAATATGATTTGACTTATTTGATTGCGACTCAAATCCAAAATAAACATGTTTTTGTTACCTGACTCAAAGGAAATCTCGGTTAGCTGATTTCCACTGATAGTAACAATTTTCAAATTTACATTTGTTGCAAATACATTTGATGCTACACTTTTGATTGAATTATTTTTAACAGAAATAATTTCTAAGCTTCGTAAACCAAGAAACACATCTGACTCTAGTGATGCTAACATGTTTCCATCGAGACATAAGTATCTTAGATTCACAAGATCTAAAAATGCCCCATGTTTGATAGACCTTATCCTATTATGCGAGAGATCAAATACTTGAAGTTTGGTCAATCCCTTAAATGTCCCAGCATTGAGTACCTCGATTAAATTATGTGATACCAGGAGATACACAGCTTCAGACGTGTCATAAAATGAGAGGTTGGTGATTTCTTGGAGATGACGCCGTGAGATGTTGAGTGCTAAATTGCTGCATGGTTTGTAGATGAGTAGGATCTTCTTCATAAGACTCCCTTGACAGTCCATGGTGAACTCATTGTTGAACAAGGTGCAGGAACAGTGTGGAGGACATTCAGGATATTCGTTTAAACAAATCTCACCTGTTGGGATGATAATGGATAAATTCAGATGATTACTAGGACGGTTCAATCTAATCAGCGCCAATTGCAACATTGAAACAACCATACAAACACACAAACATTCACACTCCCCCCTGCAGGCAATGCAAATAAAGTGCCTTGCCCAAGAACACAGCACGTTGGCACAAGCGGGACACAAACTCACAACCTATGGATTACGAGACAGGGTCCTTATCCACTCGGCCACATGTGCTCCTCAAAACTTGTGGTTTCCCTTTCCCTTTAAATTTGTATTACTTTTATTTTGATTCTAACATATTTTGTTATTGCAGCTTCATTGATATTCTTTAAAATATTGAAATATAGCTGCCAACCTGTAAATGTGTAAAAGTAAACTTTGCAATCAAAAAAGTAGATTATTTCACTAAAAAGTAGATTTTACACACAAAAGTACCTAGAAGTTATGTAATTTCAGAGATTCAAAAATCTTATTTAGTAAGATTTTCTGCTGTCATAAGCCTCAAAACTCTTACTTAATAAGATTAAATCTTAGTTGGCAGGTATGTTGAAATAAATATATCCGAATGTGGTAAATCCCCCCTCTTTCTGAATCTTGAACGTCTTTTCTAAATGAGTTCAATAAGTACTCCCATCAATATCAACATGGGTCATGCACCTTATGGAATACATTTGGAATTCAAGATGCTCCCAAACTATGGGACTCAAAATTAATGGCCACCAAAATATGTTTTATGCAAACGTATTTGTTGCAGACACATTTTAAATTTTAATAAAGGGGTATTGGACAAAATATTTGTGGGTGATTTTCATTTCATATGGTAGAAAATAAGTCAATTATCAAATATTGGGAAAAATTTGATCAAAATCTTCAGAAAAATAACAAGCATGGTTCGCAAACCAGTAGTCTCGCCTGCGTATCGACCGCCTACTGAATTGACCGCCTTCTTAATCATTCAGTTGTGGGGTGGAATAGGATAGGGTAGGAGTAGGGTATGCATATTGAGC
>JXSR01S010662.1:60517-85745 GCA_000969725.1 Ophiothrix spiculata
GCGTGTGCTTATCCCGAACCCCTTCATGTCACCAAGTTTCATTACCATAGCCCTTATGGTTTAGGAGATATACTTAAAATACCAAATCACGCATAAATTATGCAAATTAGGTACTTCATATGCATAGTTTGCGTTCAAATTGTACGCAGCGCCAGTTCAGCTCCAACCCTACCCACTCACCAAATATCATCAACATAGGGCATACGGTTTCCGAGATTTGCTTCGGACAAGAAATGTGGACGGCGAACGGCGGCGGACAGTTTTAAGGAATGGTATGTCTCTTCTGAAAAATTTTCAGGCGAGACAAAAATTAGAATTTTATTTTGTTTGTTGATCTTGTAGGAGGCTATTCTCTAAACGTTTATATCGATATAGACTTGCTCCAAGTCTCAGTTGTTCTTTATTCTCAAGCTTGAACAGTTTTCTCTGAAAGGTAAATTCCCACTCTCCATGCTTAAACAGTAGGCCTAACTTACACCAAGGCAAGCCTGTAGCCAGGGGGAGTTAAACCGTATGGGCAACCTGGGCATAAATCCTCGCAAATTTGACAATGCCAAAGAAGGTCCTTCTCAAAAGGTACAAGAAAATCCACAAAAATAACTACCATCACCCAATCCCACCTCAACCCATATTTTTCAAGGCAATGAAATCATAAAAGTCAACAAATTGGAAATTAATGTTCCCTCCAATATGTTTACTGTTTGAAAGTCTTGCACTTCTGAAACAAAAATGTTTTCCTGATTGAGGGTCTAGATACCAAACCCCTAATATTTCTGAAGAAGAATGAAAAACATCATAGCAAAAATCCAATGGAAATTGAAAAACAAAATGTTCAATAAACATTCTTTCAGAATGTAAATATTTTTACATGATAACCATCCAGAAACAGTGACTCCCAGGCAAATTCCACAAATCTGTGCACAGTTTGCCAAGTTCGGTCAAGTTTATTAGACCCACTGCAGTTTTACAATCAACGCTTGTGTGATTCCATGTCTTGCAGAAGATACTTCCTTGTGGGTAACTGCATTTGGAGTTTTCATGTGAATCAGCAAAGATGACAAAACATACATATGGAAGACAAAGAGAAGCACAGAGATATTTGGCCATCATGGCAATCGTTCGGAGCATGACTTGACACAGAGGTTTGCGAAATCAGAACTGATATCCCTATAGTCTTCATAAGTCTTATGAAGACGTATTAAAAGTCCAAGATATAGCATGACTTTTACATTCAAGTATTGAAACTAGATGACTTAATTGTAGCATCCTTGGTTCCTTATAGAAACCAATTTGTTTTTGGTTTTATTAGAAACATAAGACTTCACTGTAAGTAGAAACTGATAAATAATATTCAATTTACCTACATATGACAGAAACCGAAAATTCTTATCTTCAAAGATCAGTAAGCTCAATTGTTTGACCAATCAAAAATATTCATTTATGGCCTGGGAACTAAAACAAATTGTACAAAGGTGCTTATTACAGGTTGTCCCAATATTAATGCAATGAGCAAATAAAAAATAGTTACCAAAAGATTAAATCATAGAGATATATGTTTTTCAAAAGTGGAGTAATTACTCTACAACATGGTTTTGGTCCTGTTTCATTTTACCACTCCAGTCCAAAGATATGAAAAATTTAAGAAAGCCCTTTAAATCTACTTTGGTCCGATTTGTAAGTTTAGACTTCCAGCTAAAGAAATGCAAACTTGAAATGAAGAGAATTCTGCAACCAACTAGATAAAAACCAATCCAAACCAATCTTACCTGACCTGTACCTAACATTAGGTGATATTTAAGTTCATTTTTAACTTAAATAGGTCAAAATTTTCAATTAAAGTACGGATCTTCCTGGCACTCTAATATTTCTTGAATCTGTTACTTCTGGTGTGACAATTAGGTAGTTTAGGATACAATTTCTACCAAAAGAGTCGGGAAAAAAAAGGATTCTAATGAAAGATGTCAACCAATAATAAGTCTTTAAACGAAACCACAGAAGTAAACTGAAGACAAAGGAGTTTAAGAACTCGAGTGGTTTAATGATTCATCTGGCCCGTCAAGGGGATGCAACTGGTTGATTCAACCAGACGCAACAACCTGCTGAATATCAGCATATCATCAAATTGAGTCCTTATGTCATAAAATGGGTTCAAGGGATGCTTCTCCTAATCATGTGATGTTTTTAGCAATTTCCATTTAACATGTGCCCAATGACGTTACCAGAGGTGAATCTCATAGATTAACAAATTGGACCATCAAGGTTTTTTGTGTCTTTACAAAATGTGCAATAACTTTTGATTCAGAGATCCAAATTAAACAAAACAAAATTCCTGTAAATGGTCTACTCTATTATATTATTGTAATGTTTGTTCACCATTGTGCTTTGTTCTCTCAAAATAAAAGTATTAAGTTTGTTGCGTTTTTATTGGGACACCCTGTAGAAAGAAAAATCTGTCGAGGCCACTCTTGTCTTTGTTTTGATCTATTACTCTTGAATCACATTGCACAAATTTGTAAATTTTATTGCAAAACACACAAAACAGTACCAAGCAGTATTATTGCTAAGGTTTACGAGCTTGCATTGATTTGACCAATTTTGACAAAGGTGAAGAGATGTTTACGCCATAATCACTAGCCATAGGTGTAAATTGGCCAAATAAGCAAGAAAAATTTCAAAATTCTGTTTTGCCAATTTTTCAATCTCCTACACCAAGGTGTGTTAATGTGATACAATTCACACACTTAGAAGCAAATGGAATGCACATAGATTACAGATTATGGATCCCCCCATTCTCTACTGCCAGCCTGTGGGGCAGATTTGTCCTGTGAGTACATTTTATGTGGCCCACGAAGAGACACTTCTTGAAAAAGAAGGTAAAAAATGATCACTACATTATATTTAACTTCATGTAAATGCCTCATATGAATAGATATGGCCCTATTTAATTTTATTTTGAAAAATATGTATCAAAAGTATTTTCCAAAGTGCATATTTTTGGAAGTTCTAAAATTCAAACTGTCTAGCTCCTGGGTATGTGTCATCATGTGATCTGTTCTTGATCACCACATCAGTCATCCCTCACGATAAAACCCGAGATGCAAACTAGCATGTCTGGTCCATAAGATTTTTTCTAAACAAAAATCAGACCTATGTAAGAAAAATGTTGGTAACCCCTGTTATAGACCAACGGCACAGGCACAAGAACTCTTGCTAAGAGTGGAGAAGTCAGTTGGAAAGATTGGCCTCAAAATGAATGCAGGCAAGACAAAATTCATGGCCTTCAACAACATCAAAGGAGGAGCCATCAGAACAAGCGATGGCACTGAGCTTGAAGAGTTACACAACTTCAAATTCTGTTGGACGCACTGATGTTACAGACTAGAATCCTGTCCTCTGATTGGTCAATTGACAGTGCCGTACGAAGTGGGGGGGGGGGGGAAGGGGCAGGGGGGGGGGCCCCCCCCCCCCCCCTGGCTCGAAAAAATTGGGACGCTGGCGGGACAAAAATCAAAATATCGGGACGATATTTTACTACTTTTACTGTCCTGATATTATATGGTCCCACAAATTTTAGTCAAAATAAGCCAATTTTAGCGCTTTTATATCGATTTTTGGCTGAAAACAGCAACATTTTTGCAAACAAATTGACGGTATATACATCGGGACGAAATATGAATTTCGGTACGGTAAATGTATTTGCCCCCCTTGGCTTATATGCCTTCGTACGGCCCTGTCAATTGAGGCTGTTCCATGTTACTCCCTGGCGTGAAACATTGCATTGGAGGTCAATGAAAAAGTCTACAAAATTTACATTTTCAGCTAATGAATTTTTGAATCAACCCCTTTCTTTGACATATTGTTCAAAAATGTGTCTTTCATCTTAATTGTAAGTAAATACAGTAGAAACTCATTATAACGAAATCTGATATAAGAAAAGCCCTGTTATAAAGTAGTAACTTTCCTGTACCATTTTACTAATTTCTTTTGTTTTCTATTATTTTAAAAACCCTGATATAAGGAAATTTTGGATATAAAGAAGTAATTTGTCTGTCCCCAGCAACTTCGTTATAATGAGTTTCTACTGTATTAATGAATCGGAGCGGAAACATAAAATATTGTGGGAATATTGGTTCAATCCCTATTTCATTTGTGGTACATCATGAATGATAGCTAATGATTTATTATGTTCAAATATGAAATTGTATGAACAAATTATTTTGCTATGTTCAACAGGTTAATGATCATGTATGGCCATGCGTTTTGAGCTGGTGGGGTAGCCGGTGCATTTGTGCTAGATTTTGCACATTATTATATATTTTTTAATTGAAGGCACCTACCTACTTAGGTCAAATACCTATCAAATTGAAGCTTTTGATGAGCTCTTTACAATGATACCAAATTTTTTATGATAGCATGTTGCATTCTTAAATGATGCAAACTTTTATCGAAAATGAGCTGGGGGAGCCGAGATACCGATATGGAGGTACCGATATGTAAAAAATCAAGAAATGTCAAATTGAAGTGGTACCTTCTATTTAAACGATCTAAATTGGCTATTTCTTTAATATTTCACACATTTTACATCTTTAAAATATAAAACATTTATTACAATACTGGAATTTGCAGCATAATTATGCATCGTAATAGTCACAATCCCTGCCTATTGAAACCAGTGGATGATTGTGATATCGTCTGTTGTATTTTGTCTAGTATCGCGGACTAAAATTTATTATCGTCACTCCAAAACTTGAAATACATGTGATAATATGTGAATATGTATATGTCCTTTTCATTTGAACACTGTTAGAACAATTATTACTAATAAATAGTTCACAATATGATAAAGAACTGGCTGGAAAACCAAAACAAATAATGTATTGTAAATGTGTCCTGAAAGAACCTCGCACACTGAAAAAAGTATAACAGGTATCATAATAAAAGTATACATTTTTTGAAAGCTTTTGCACTAAGCAACTCAAATATGATGTCTTTTGGACATATATGGTGTGTTAATGAAAAGATATTCTTACCTAAAGTCAGACATTTTTACCAAAAAAAAATATTGTTTGACTTGCACTACCCCCCCCCCCCCCCCCCCCTCTTACCCTTCATCCTTCTTTAAAAACACTCTAATTTTTGGAATCTGTGTGAAATTTCCTTTCAGAAAATGTATACTTTTCTTATAGTAGGTATTATACATTTTGAAATATTGAATTTCAAAGCAAAAAAGACACGTTTCGCGATGTAAAATTTCACCCACAAATTCCCCAACTCAAAACGCATGGCCATATAAGTATGTGTACATTTAAAAATTTTGCTGCCAATTCTTATTATGTTTTCAAAATTTCAAAAAAAGGAGGATAAGGGAATGATTTCAAATTTTTCTACAAAAAAGGGAGGATGTAGGATGTTAATTTAATCTGGCAACATCCATTCTTGCTAACAGCACCATCTGGTAATAATGAAACAGCAACCTTACCCACCGATACAATATGGACGTTCAGAGACAAGAACTGAGTGAAGAATAAATATCAATAATATATTCACAACCATCATAGTCGATAGTGAGTGTAATCCATTAAACCTTTATTCCTATAAACCGAAAACTGCACTTTTGTCATAATAATTAAGTACCGCTATTTCCCATATAAATTCAATAGTTGCTTTTAATATTAGACGGTTAACTAAGCAGCTATGGACAAATTACAGTATATAATTCAAATTGGCTGCTACATTATTGAAAACCTTTATATTTGCTTAATGAACTGATTTCCTGACATACAGCAGTTCAACAGTTTGAGCTTGTAAGATATTATTCAATATGATCTTAATTAATGGATGACCGAGCATGATTTCTGTTGCATTTAAACATCAAATGGAACACCCAATCTAATTAAAATTGCAAGGATAGTACAGATATTCGTAAGACCTTTTTGAGAAAAGGGCAATTTTTTAAGTGAAACTAGGTTGCCGAATTTTGCACCGGATTTTGTATTCGGTGGCAAATTTTAATGTAAAGTGAAAAATGTTCTTGGAATTTCATTTGGGTTTTTGAGATAAAAACAATTTTACCCGGGAAAATAAGATAAACAAAATTTTAAAAAATAAAAATTCTGACCGACCGACCCGAAGTTTCAAATTCAGTTGAGGACAAGCAAATATATTTTTTGGCCTTATTCATGGGTAAAGAGATCGTGAAAGCATTGTGTTTTGACAAAAATATGCCTAGTCATTGTGCCGGGGGGGGGGGGGGGGGGGGGGTTCTTACTGACAAATGGTATACGGGGGTGCTCAAAGGTTTTGAGGTGCATTTTCGTAATTTTTGGGTTTATTGATGGGTTGGTTTCGTCACAGACCCAATGCATCCATTTTGCAAAATGTGGTGTAATTTAGAAAATTTTGCCAAAAGAGCACCCTATTTTCCTTAAATTGGGTCATAACAACCTTCTATTTATGAGATCTGTTCCAGTAGAATATACTAATACAATTTTATTTTATATTTACATTTTACAGAGAAAAGCAATTAGTTTTCATCTTACAGCTAATAAGGAGGCAATACCAAAATGGCACATGATAAAAGAATTGACACATTTATACAAATTGACAAGGAAAAGAGCACACAAGTTCACCTTCAAATTCAAAAAGGTGACATCCTATCTACCGACACTGATGCACTTGTTGTCTTCAGAGAAGCAGATGGAAGATCAAGTGGAGATTCTTTAAGAGTACTTGACACAGCTGGACAAATTGTTGAAGATGAATATCAACAAGTAAAATCTCAAGGAGGTAAAGATGTAAACAAAGGTGTGGTGCAGACAACAGCAGGCAATTTAAAACAGCTGAAGCTTAAATATATTCTGCACCTTCAAGTGGAAAACAACTTGCCCAAATTTCGTGAAACTGTGAGCACTGCGCTCAAAATTGCAGACAAACTGGAAGTTAAAGCAATAACTTTTCCATCCTTGCCTGATGTTTTAAGAACTTGTGACTTTATTGAAGCAATATTTGAAGTCTTTAAGCAATTTACACATGTCTATCGTCCGTTCTCTCTGCATTTTATACAAGTTGTTATTCTACAGTCTAGTGATTTAGTTCAATATGCAAATCCAAAGCATGATGAAGAATATGGATTGTACCACTGCTATGCCACAGGAATAAAAAAATATGAAAAAGGGCATGAATATGGCATTGTATGTACATGGGAATCCAAATGAGAGATTTCCTCCCCCTCCTCAATTTCATGTGGAGGGGACGGTTCCCCTCAAAAGAAGAAAGAAAGGAAAGGGAAAATTTCCTTTATTTTGATAATCTAAATGGGAAAACCCCAAAAATTTGCATGCTTTGCATGAATTTTGAGATATTATATCAATTTTCAGTCAAAATTTGTGAAGTTTAGAGCAAATTACAATTACAATTGAAATGAACCTATTTTACAGGGGGGGGGGGGGGGAGTTTGTGAACATTATTACACAATTTTTCCTCCTGCCATTTGTACTCAAAATATTTTTGATTAAAAAATTATCCGTCCCCACCTTCCGCTGCAACTGTTGGCAGAGATTCAAATCCCAAGAGATATGTTACGAGCGTGGTATGATCACTAGTGAAATTCTGTAAATTCTGTTGAGGCCGTGTGGAAACAAGCAGTTACTACGCCATAGCACACTTTATAAATCACCCTTTACATTAAATATGTTTACAAAGTTTGCGTATAAGAAAATATAATACTTTGACATAAATTAGTTTATTATGTATTATTGGAAATTATGCCTACAAAATTATCCATTATCAATTTTAAGTTTAGTGGTTAACTTTTGTGTTTCCTATTATGGAAAGTGACAAAATTGTGATGTTATCCTTAAAATGTAACTAAACATATCTCAAGATTAAACAAGTAAATTTTAATAGAACAGAGTGGAAGATATTTATACACACTATGAAAGCATGCTCTAGAAATCTGCCCTTCATTATTCTGTATACTCATCTTCAACCTGTGGTCCCAGGGGACCACTAATATGCATTCAGCTACTTCTGAAAAGTACCCTGAACAAGAATTTTTTTCTGTTTTTTAACATAAAGCCATACACATCATCGGCTACATCACATACAATTCTATCTCGTATTTTTGACATTTTTGAGAAAATCGGGAATACTTCGACGTTGAACTCTTCAAGATTGCAGAATTTCAGATGCGATTTCTACTTAATTAATTAGATATTAATTAACAAATTTGACCAATGAGATAACAATATCACAATTCGGATACGAAATGTGCGTGGGTATCCGAATTCGGATATGTATCCAAATTGTGAGTTGACTGACATACGGCCCTATCTTGACCTATCTCACCCAATTCAGTATGCGATTAATGAAAAACTACATCACATACGTTCTTTAAGATAGATCCGTATGTTAAACTGCATCACATAGGGTTCTATCTAAACACCGATACAACAATCACACAGTTTTATAATACGGCGATGAATACGTTGCATATGGGTCTATCTTGGACATCGTTTGGAAAACACAAAAAATCTTTATCACATACTGATCTATAAGTTCACAGTTAAATAAAACAGTGCTGGCTAGATAACCAATTTTTATTTTTACTAAATTACAAAGTTTGAAGTGTTTTCATAATGATATCACCTTTTGCCTGGCAGTGAATAACACATTGGTGTTTTTCAAGCTTATTATGAATGGAAAATTTCAAGTCACATATTTCGTAAGATAGGACCGTATATATGTGACGACATATGTCTGGTTTAGGTAACCTAACAGACCATTCCTCATACCCAATTCATTCCAAATCTGACTTTTGGAAATGAACTTTTTGACCCTCATCATGGGACAAGCATGTCACTTATCTTTCTTTTAATTTATCCAAACATATTGGTGTTATATGTAGAGTTAAGAAATATCTTCCTTGTAGTACAATAGATTTACTAGCAAAAGCTAGAAGATGGAAGATCTAAATTGGAATAAGTCATAAAATTATGGAAAAATCATGTTATTATTATGATATTTAAGTGTTTACTAGAATTAGCACCTGATTATATGTCATCTTATTTCACTTTTACACATTCAACACATGACAAAAACATAAGAAGTCAGCATGGTAACACCCTTATTGAACCCCCAATGGTATAACACTTCTGGTAAAAGAACTTTTCAGTACAGGGCCCTATTTCATACAAGTTAAAATCAACCCAAGTTTAAAATTTAGGATTCATCCTATCTTTTTTCTATGAACAAAATTCAGAAAAGTCTTTCAAGTTCAAGTTCCTATATCGAGTAAAAGACAATAGTAATAATAACATTAAGATAAACTCAAAATTTAAAATTCAATCCAGAGTTTAGATGAGTAATCCATCCTAAGATCAATGACTTAGGTTGATTTTAACTTTTATAAAATAGGGCCCTGGACTGCTTCACTATGGAAAAGTCTTCCTGTTAATAGTACCCACACAAATTTTTTGAACATGAGTTTGAATGAATTTAAAAGTGTTTTAAGTTTAAAATTCTATAATTGATTGTTCTTGTATATAATTCTTTATGTAAATATCCTCTAGCATTATTCATATTATATTATTGTTTTTCTCATTATGTATATAAATTGTTAATACTATCTGGACCTCTTTGGAGACCAGAACTTACGTAATGAAAGAGTTTTATTCAGAATAAAGAAAGATGAAACGAACCTGGAAAAAGCTGAACAAAAAGATTGCAGTGTTCATAAATTCTGCTGTCTAAAATATCACAAATTAAATACCTAACACAATTCATGTACAATTGTACATGTTGTGCAACTCCCTTTCTGATTGGTTGTTAATGCAGAGGTAAATCAGTAATCTATTATACCGATAGCCAATTAGAATCAAAAATACACAGAATTTGCTTGTGGAAAGTGGTTTCAATTTCTAATATCAAAATACATGTACGTAACATAAGTATGATGGATTTGAAATATTATCAAAGTGGGGCTATGCGATGAACTTGAGTTACAGTAAAAAAATGACATTGTATCTTAAATTAATTACAGAAAGCAATAAACAAGATGAATCCACAATTCTGAATAAGTGGAAAGCAATCCAAAATTCTGAAGAAATAGCATCGCTTCAAAATGTTTGCTTAAAATAACACATTTCTCTAACCGATCAATCAAACTTTTTGGTTCCATAAAACTGGAACAGGCACACGTTTTAGCATGGCCACTAGGCAAAAAAAAAAAAATAAATAAATAAACAAACAAACAAATAAACAAAATATGAAAACAACTTTCTTAAATTTGTTTTATATGAGTACTATATTGTATATTTTGAACAGCTTTGTAATGTAAATAATTTGATTGTTTTGGTTTATTGTCAGTCTCATTGGAGACCAGTTTTTGTAGAGGTCTGTATAAAACCCTTAATAAATATTGCTTTATACTATAACAGAAACCACCACATTGTACAATATAGTTTGTTCTTTTTTGTGGTCTAAATTATTGATACGCAGTTGATGCAGCACTGATGTTAACGTCATTATACTAAAACTGATTATTAAAGAAAGATCTAGGACCCCAATGGAAATAAGCTTCATTAGAGGCTTTCTTGGGTTATCCTTGGCTATCAGCCTAAAGAATTCTTTCCTTTTTTTATACTGTAAAACAAGAAATATTTGCTAGCAATTTAATTTTGCTAATTTTGCTAATACCCCAAAATCGCAAAATTAATTTGCCGCTAATATTAATAATGTACAATGATTTCAATGGCATGCTGATGCAATTAGTGAAATTAAAATGCCGCCAAAAACCACAGATTCTGAAATTCGCAAAATGTTCTTTTCCGCAAATATTTCTTGTTTTACAGTATTATGTAATCAGCCCAACACGTATAAAATGGTTCCAAACAATGATTTTACTAAAGGTATACAAAGGTGGCCATTTAAATACCTTGCTCGAAAAAACAGGAAAATTTATGCCTTGTTCAATCTAGAACTCTTCACTTGGCTCTCAGTGATTTCAAACTACTCGCTCTCGACACCCATTGATTAACCATACAAATAACACAATAACCAAGTTATGGAGTCAGGCACTGCCGTTTGAGGCGCGCGAGATCGTTTGAACGCCCTTGCGCGCCTGAATTGCTTTATGAGAGCGCGATTTATCGCGCGCCTTGAATGATACGTACCGCATTGTCATTTTTAAAAGAAATTTTATTTACACAAGTGAAATGGAATGAAATGTTCAACCACCGCGTGGTTTATGATCGGAAGTTTTTGTGTTCGTCCATTAGCGTTTATGCTATACACATCGGAAGCATGTACGAAAAGGAACACGATGTGAACGGTGAATTTTTTACCGGATGACCCCTTTCAATCACTCGTGTTTGTTGTGATTTTGCATCTGGTATAAAGCTGGTGTTTTTGTGTCGATAATTCACGATTGTTTGCAGTTCCACGGATCAGGATTTCTACTTCATATGACAAATCATGCCTAAATCATATAAAGTGCTTTTGTCTACTTTTCGTAATTGGAAATTACAAGACATAGGATTTAAAAAGGAAGAGAAAGATGGGACTGTGTTCGTTAGTGAGGTATGTCGTCGTCAAATCCAGAACGTAAAGAGAGATGACCGGATCCGTGGGGCTGCAAAGAAGTCCCTTAGCATATATGTTAAATATATAAAACAATTTTGATTCGCTAATTTTATTAATAATACAGATCGCTCCCCTCATTTACTCCAGAAGAGCTTTTCTAATTGCTCTTCTACCGCTCCCCTAAAAAGCTCTAGGAGAGTTACATATTGAGCCCCTGCAAATTTCAAACGGCAGTGCCTGTGGAGTTGTTCTGTTTCACTGGAAAATTAATGCCTTGTTGACAAATCTTATAATAAAATAACCAAGTGATTGAGTTCTATTTCACTCAAGGGAATTAAAATGGGGAATCTCCATTTTTATTTGACCGCCGTGTAAATCCTATGGGATGGCAGCCGTCTTGGATTGCCGCTCATGAAGGGTAAGTGGCATTTTATGGCTCCGTGTGCCACACTTCAACATGGATTAGCGGGAAAATTTGCATACTTTGATCAGAGCAAGTCGCAATAAACACTACTTGAAACGCTAACATGGTTTACGTGTAAAACAAAATGTATTTGCTGCATGCGTCAAGTGAAGATTTATACAATTAAATAAATCTGCCAGAGTCTGAACATATTTACGTAGGTACAATAATTTGGCTCCAACGACGAAACCAAGATGGCAGCAAGGGCAGAATTCCCTTTACTATTTACTTGATTACACAGGAACATTAATGCCTTGTTCTAACCAGAACACTACAACATTTAACTCTCAGTGATTTCAGACTCGTGGCTCTCAATACCCACTGACTTACCTTACAATAAAATAACCAAGAGATGGAGTCGTTCTGTTTCACTTGAAAATTAATACCTTGTTCACACCAGAACACTACAACATTTGCCCCTCAGTGATTTCACACTAATGGCTCTTAATACCCATTGACAAACCCTACAATAAAATAACCAAGTGACGGGGTTGTTCTGTTTGTCATATCAAAAGATACAGATAAGCGATGCTGAGTGTATAAACATACTGACTCCTGATAACATGTCAACCAACTCTAATAGAAGGAATATCAACATGATGATCAAACCAACTAACAATCTGTAAAGATAGAAGGCACAATATGTTACTTAGTTGCACTATGTGAATAAACTAAGGAGATTAAAAGGGGGAACCGTGACCGCTGTTTGCTCTCACACACAGAGTTGAGTTTGCCAAGGAAATTAAAATGGGGAATTTGTGCTCGCCGCCATTTTGATTGACCACCATGTAAATCATATGGGATGGCGGCCATATTGGATTGTCGCTCATGAAGGGCGAGTTATTATACCTCCGGCACTTTAAGGCTCCTGTGCCACATTTCGAGAGTCTTTAAAACAGATTACAGGGAAAATGTGTGTACTTTGATCAGAGCAAGTCACAATAGATGCAGACAGTTTGTGTGTGAAACAAAATTCAACAACTCGCTGTATCTCTTTATATAGGAGTGTACCGTTGTTGATTCGTGATGAATCCACAGTTGATATTCAAAATAGCGCTTCGCGCACGGCACAGCGTTTGCTGAAGTTACGCAGTACACAAAAGTCGGCGCACTGAATATCGCGCATCGGGCACTTATAGTACGTTCAAAAGCCCGGTGCTTGGGAAAAATTGATAACGTCAAAGCAGCCATCATTCACTCATTAGCACTTTGCTTCAGATATGCTAAATATTTTTATGAAGATGAGTAGGCCTATCTGTTGAAAAAATTTAGAATTTAATTCATCCATTTTCAGGATGATTTTCGTTGTTGCAAGGTATTCAAGCACGCCAAAGAGTTGTGAGCAAACTGCATATAAAAAGTAGCTCTCAGAGTACATTTTATCATCTAGACTATTTCAAAACTTGAGGCAAATCGTTCATAGCCTTAATCCCTAATTATCTTTATTCAGTGTTATAAAGTTCAGGTTGACTATTACAGTAGGAAATCATTAAAAAGATGCTGGGGACAGACAAATTACTTCTTTATTTCCAAAATTTTGTTATATCAGGGTTTGAACTCTTTCACTCTGGCAAGCCGCTCACAGCGGCTCGCAAAAGCTTGCACGATTGGCCGGATTTTCTTTTTCGTCGCAATGTTGTCAAATAGCTCTAAAAAACCTACAAGCCCAAATTGGTCGCAACATAGAAACAGTTGAAACATAGAGCTATCTAGCGGCATCATTTTTATTAGCATTTCTATTAGCAAATAAGAGAACAACCCTGGCGTTATACAATTATCGTATGCTCGTATAAAGTGAGGTGTTTCTGTCGAAATAAGGCGGATGGTGAAAATTTTATTCAGGAGTGAAATAGGTTAAAGAAACAATAAAAAACAAATGAAATTAGTAAAACGGTACAGGAAAATTATTTCTTTATAACAGGTTTTTCAAAATAAGATTTTGCTATAATGGGTTTCCACCATATTTTAAAAACATCAACTTTTTAGTGAACATCATAATTACATCTGTGTAACCTACCACCAACATGCATTTTTGATTTATGCTCTTCTATTCATAGCGGTTCCTCCTAAAGTTTATTTTTTTATGATTTTTTTTTCTCTGTAGTTTTGTCTACCTTAATGTATGAAACTTGCAGTATTAATCCAATTATATCATATATAATTCTTATTTGTTTTTGGAGGCATCCATGTCTCTCATACCTCAGTGTGTATCGTCTTATATTATACAAAAATGTATATTATTATTCACAATTACACAATGTATTAATCGAATTGACCAATATGTATTTTCTTGTGTATGGCGAGATGAAACAAATAAATAAATGAAATGAAAAACGAAATGAAGATTTGTATGGCCCGGCCTTGAATGTTAATGTCAACTGCATTGGGATATTTTTCACCTCTATGGATATAAATATCCTTTTCTAGTCTTCATACAACTGGAATCTCACTGAGAAATTGCTTTGCTTGCCAGCATTATTTAGCTCTTGCATTATACTAGTTCAAAATCACATTTATAGATTCAAACATGTCAGAGATTGGTTCATCACAAATCAACAACTATGCATAATATGTCTGCTAAGTTTAATCATGTGGGGTGACTTTAGCTGTTCAAGTGTGACAAAAATGTGGACACTTTGGATGCAGAGATGTCAATTTCTAGGTTAATAAAATAAATGCACATTTAATGTTGCGAGTGAAATGAGGAAAAATCAATTCACAGCAGTCAATTTTGATGCATCAAATACATGAGGCCCATAGGCCAAGTAAATTGGACAGCATTCAAAATTTACTGCAAGTGCATTGATTTTGTCTCATTTTAAGAGCATAATGGAATCCAATTTACAACCTTAATTTATGTATGACTGAAAAATAATATTGTATCTTGTGTTAAAAGAAATCAGGCTTTTATATGGCAATCAAAATTCAAAATTGGGCTAAAGAAAATAAATCATCACCTGGCAAAAACAATGTGATATACGCACTGAATGCCCACCATAAAAATCGGAACGCAATGCGCCGAGTGCATTTTTAATTTTTAATCCGATCTGGGTACTTTACATTCTTGCATTCTAATTGGCAAGTTGACATAGGTAGTGTATGAATAGTGATGAATCCCTCTGTAGAGAACAAATATAACTTTTTTATAAAATATTTATCAATATCTGAAGCAAAATGCTAATTTTGACGTGTTTGTTGCTTAGCAGTTTGCAATAATTGCTGGTGTATACTCCCTGAAATTTGATGAACAGTGTATTAAACTATGCAAACTGCATAAATGTAACTGTTCTGACTGACATCATCATAGGTCAGAAAAGGTCATCTATCCTCACAACATCAAAGCATTTCTTCTGATGAGGACATGTGCTACATGTTGAAATATCAAATAGGTATGTTTCTTGTGCCGCAAGCCTGTTTAAACCTCTCAGTATACACAAATGTACTTTTGTGAACAAAGAGTAACAAGCTATCAACTATGGTTTAATTAATAATGTTCAATTCAATAACTCACCATATCACTTTATACAGGAGCGTACTGTTGTTGATTTGTGATGAATCCACAGTTGGTATTCAAATAAGCACATTATGCACGGCATAGCGTTCACATAAGTGTGTTTACGCAGTATGCATAAGACGGTGCACAGTTCATTGCGCGTTGGGAACTGAGTATGTGCAAAACCCGATGCTTGGGAACATTTGAAAATGACAAGGCAACAAATATTCAAAAAGTGGCATTTTGCTTCAGATTCTGCTAAATATATCTGTTAATCTGAAAACATTTAAAATTTAATTTTTAGAAAGATTTTCATTGCTGAAAGGTATTCAAACATGCTACAAAGTTGTTCATCAAAAATCAATAACTCTGCATCCGATGCGTCAGCGTATTCTTATCACACCCAGGTATTAGCCACCCTCTCGTGATAAAAATATGCAGAATCAAGGATACACAGTGATGAACAACTCTGTTGCGTGTTGGAATACCTAAATTTAAAATGGTATGCTAACTGCAAGAGGATAGGCGAGCTGTTGAATTAATTTAAAGAAATTATCCGCTACTTACGATGTATCGACAGCATTATACTCGGCCTGTGTGTAGTTTTCTGGTATACATGCCAATACATTAGCATCCTGAAACATACAAGAGAAATGTTTGGAGTTGTTAATTAAATAAATAAAGATATAATTATCAACATAAACATTACTCTGTTGATTAAAAATTTCAAATCTGCCTTAGTGTTGGTTGGTAATTGGTATTGTAAACATGGAAATTGGTGTTTGTACTGGGTATTTTAACTGAGTAACCACTAACATTGCCAAAAAATGTGAGACCTGGATAGGTCTCAAGACTTGCAATATAGGGTAGGTATCAACATTGACCTGGTGCTTTACTAGTCTCACACAGGGTATACAATTTGGCTTTTCAGTAGATCTCTGATAGGGTATCAAACTCAGAAAGAATTGGATTGATGATAATGGCGTCTACTTTGAAATTAAACATGTTTTGAATACTTCTAGAAATTGTTAAAATGGTGCACAGTTACATTTTTACTCCATTATCTATAATAATTATTTTGTCACACTTGCGAATGGTCTCAGATATGGTATTCATGGTCCTGGGTAGGGTATCCATTCAAACAGATATGATAGATTTATGGTCTCAGATGGGATAACGTTTCACTCATTTTTGCCAATTTTGGTCTCAAATAGGGTTACCTTTGGAACCTGTGGCATTCAGTTTGTTATCCGGGCACAAATATCAGTTACCCCACCCAATCTTGGTCTCTCTGATAGTCTAACTCCCAAACGCTTAAAAACTATCGAAGTCCAAATACATTATACAAGAATTTCCTGTTTCTCCTGGGATACGAACTCCGACCTCTCGCATCCTGATCCAATGTCCAGCTATTGCAAGCCATCAAGTATGACCTGCCATATACATTCGTGCCCATCTGTATCCCCAGTCTTTGACTAATCTTGAATTGTTGTTTGTTGGATTTTGTTGGACTGAGGTGGGATAGGGTTAAAATGGCAGTGAAGTTTGGAATATCCTTACAATATCTGCGATTTCTGATGAGTATCTCGTTTCTAAAGCGCTTTTTCAAAAGAGGAATCTCACATTTGCAGACTTACTCTTGACCAGAGAATGGTGATAGTGATGACAAGATGTGATGTTATGCAGAGGAATCTGGCAGGAACAAGTTGAGATGCCACCATCTTGAAATCTTCTATTTTTTCAACCTGTAAAATAACTGGAAGTGTAAAAAAATGGGTTAAAACATTGCAGAGAAAAGAGTAGAACAGAAACTGCACAGTGATGGCACCAGAATTTTCAAAGTTGTGGGTGAAGGAAACAGCTTTGGGGCAAAAAGTGTTTGAGCAATAATGGTTGGAGGAAAAATCATGGAATTCGCTGAAAAAATCTGCTAATTTCATTTTCAGCTGAAAATTTGTTAAAAATTGTGAAATTTGCAAACAAAATTGCCAATTTTGACTAAAACTTGACATAAATTTATGTAAAGCAAGGGGAATTTGAGTGTAAAATTTGTGTCAGTGACTTGGACACAAACTGGGGAAGGGGACGCTTGTTACTAACTATGGGGAGCCCCCCCCCCCCCATATTTGGCATTGGGGTCAGACACCTACCCTTTTTATTTTATTCCACTCTTTTTATTGAAGCACCTTTTATACAGAAAATTCCTGATCCCCACCCCACAAGACGTTTAAAGCTGGGGTAAACCTTCAACTAGCATAAACCGTTTTTTGTACTCTAACTAATTACATACACTATAAAAGTATACATTTTTAGAGCAGAATTTTACCCTGAACATGATGATGATATCAGTATTTGACCAAAAATGTCTATTTTGGCAAAAAATGACCAAAATGTATTTTTTGCCCCCAAAATTTCTGGAAAGCCTAACTAAAACTTGCATTCCTGGAATCTAGAAACAAATGTCTAAAAAGAGTTATCTCATCTCATCTCAAATTTTTGATTTTTATCTTAGTTTTCTAAAAAAATGCGAAAAAAAAGGTAAACAAATGTAAAAAATCCCACCGCTGCCACCAATATGGCAATTTTTCAAAAAATAAGATAAAAATCAAATATTTGAGAAAGTTAGACTGGTAACAGATGCTCAGAGCTGTACAACATTTTTTGTATCACATGTACATGTAGGACTTCGTATCACATAACACTTTGAAATTTTGTGCAATACTGAAATATCGTTTTTAGCTATCAACCAATGAAATTGTTATATTTTTATCTACTGAATGATAAGACATGATGATATGTCGACAAGCAAAGTTATATCACAAAGTGCTTGTTGGGCCAAATAAAAAAAAGTCATGTTCCTCGTCCCTGTCCTCCTCATTTTTGGAAGTTTTTTTTTTAATAATTTAAATTTTGTAATCTTTTTCTTTTCAGTTATAACTAAAATATTTCTCACAAGGTGAAACTTATTCTACAGCAGAAGTTTGTGATCACTGAAGGATAACAGCTCTCAGAAAAAGAAAATAAATTTTTTAAAAACCTGAGCTTCCTTATTCTTACAGATATCATTTACCTCCCTGAACACATTACCAATAAAAAATAAATAAGGCCTATAACAAGATAATTTGCTCAGTTTTGACTTTTGATAGACACAAAAGTTTTTTAATTATTTTTACAAAATAGCGGTGGAAATTGAGACAAAAACATTGCACTTGCAGTCATTTTTGTTGTCCATCTGTTTGTGTGTTTGTAGGACCCCATTGGAATTAATGTTTGCACTGTTAATAATAATAATAATATATCACATTTATATAGCCCAGAATCTACAACAAACAGTCTCTGGGCGCTAAACTGAAACAAAGACATAACAAAAAACAGAGAAAACAAACAGACTTCCTGGCATCTCGACATTTAGTAGTCCTGGCACCATGACTTGACTAAAGAGTCATGGGAATTACGTGTAGTAAAACTGCCATTTAAGCTTTCTAAGTTTTGACATAAAATCAGACCTGAAACCAAATCTTCAAAAAAAGAGCTGAAAACTGTCAAATTCTGCACCAAAGCGCTTAAATTTGGCTGATTTATCAAGAAAAAGAGCTGAAAAGTGTAATAAAAAGAGCTGAAATCAGCTGAAAAGTTTCAGGTCTATAAAATATTTGACAAATAAAAAAAGCTCTTAAAAATTCCTCTCAGCATAGACAGCATTCCTAAATAGTCTATAATCATTACAGATCTAATTTAAAGCAAAAGCTGAAATTTATCACCCAAATTTGGATGTAAACAGAGATGAGGTTGTCAAAATTCAGAAACCCAATGTTTCAGCATCCAAGCAAAGTTTTGGCCCCCAAATCACACTTTTTAATTTAGAAATGCAGGCTTTGTCTTTTGAAAATTGCTGGTGAGCATTAAATGGCTCTTCTGAAGCTGTTTAGGTGAGCATTAGAAGAGCAAAACAAGGCTAAAAGCAATAAAGATAGGAAACCCCACATTCTAAGAGGAGCCCCAAATTGCTCACCTACAGCAATTGAGGAGAGTAATTAAGAAGAGCAAAACTCTGCAGCGCCTTAATAAAAGACAACCCTTGAAAATGTTAACAAATCACCTATCATGAGATGCACAAGACTCTCAAGGAGGACACCGATTATAATATTTGTGAACAGCTTTAATATTTTGGCTGAATTTGAGATGTTGACTTAGTCCAAAGATGGTCTGTACAAACATGCTTTAATTAGGGGTGGGCTATAGAGGGTCATAGTTTCAGAACATGCTCATCACATCTTAGTTTGATGAGTTGATGGCTACTGACCACAAATAAAGAAAAAAAAATTAAAAACCGAAAATTTCGGACTGCTTTGGCCAAAATTGCGATAAAATAAAAATGATCACAATTTGAGCAAAAAATCCAGTCTTTTGTCATTTTACATCTCACTTTTCACTATTTAACTTCAAAAAACATGTTTAGAGATGTAAAGGATCACAAGGAATCCATTTTTCAAGGTTTCATTCAATTTGCACTTTTCGTTTCTGAGAAACGGTCATTTTTTGTAAAAATTAGGTGCGAGGGCGCTTTTCATTAACACTCGGTCGTTTTTAAACATTGGAGGTTTTTGAGCCCCTACAATGAAAGAAAATAATTATTTTGACACACACAGGAAATTTGAACATTCTAGCTCTAACGGTTTTCATACAGTACTCTTTTTTGTGTTTCTCAAATGCCGTTTCTAAGTCTAATTGAAATACTGTATAGGTCAACGAACTTTTTTACCATGTATTTTGAATGAGACTGGTTTTTAACACAAAAATTGACACCGCGACCAAGCTATTTGTAATAGACCGTTCATATTTCTTGGGTGGATAAATGTAATGATTATTTACAATTTTGAATGCTTTTTAAAAAATGGCGAGTGTCAACTTGCGAGTAACGATGGAAAGCGCCCTCATGCAAAATTTTGATCAAAATTGTCCGTTTTGCGAAAATGAAAAGTCGAAATTTTACGAAACCTTCATCAATGGATTTCTTGACATTGCTCTCATAAACTTAAGTTCTTTATTGCAAGAAAAAAAATTAAAAGTGTGATAAAATGATAAAAACAATGGATTTTTAAGACTGCTGGCGGCCATCTTGGATTTTTCAAATTTTCGGCCAAAGCAGTCCGAAATTCGCACTTTTTTCGAATTTTTTTAAAAGTGACAATTAAGGTGTGATGAGCATGTTCTGAAACTATGACCTAAATCTGACCCTCTATAGCCCACTCCTACTTTAATGGCAGTTTTACTATAGCATTTACCATGACTTGACACTAAGTCAAGTCATGGTGCCAGGACTAGACATTTAGGTGTCCGATTGTGTAGTTCATGACTTGTATCCAATTTATTTTTCTTTGTATTTTGCGATGTCAGTCGAATTGTCAAATAAACATGAAATGAATTGAAATGAAATTAACATCCTATTCATTTGATCCGTTTCAAAGTGAACACATAAAAATTGACCGCGCATGTCATTGTGTCACTCGCCAGTCGCTTCTTTTTGTAGCGACTCATTCATCAAATTCATAACCTAAGAAAATTGTAAACAACAAAAAATAGTTACAGAAACAACATCAACAACACATCATCATGCATGAACAACAACAACAAAATGATCTGATAGATATTTATGAATTCTAATTTTTCCTGAAACTGAACATCATGGCATGCATCCATCTTGATCATGCCTTTACATGAGATTTTTATTGACAAAATTTTACCCAACATACACGTGTACTGTAGACTGTAGTCAAAAACACAAAGTCAAAAGACATTGTCATTGATTCTTGATACCGTAATCCTAAAATGAGCTCTACTTGAGCTAAACTAGGATGGGTGCAAGTGTTCCGCCACAAACAATATAGATGCCAAATATTGAAGAAACTTGGTGATGACCATTACAAAAATAAAAAACACACACACAAATCCGTCACATCTGCTGACGACAAATAATGAAAACTGAGGGTGCACTATAATATACATTGTCATTGAAAATGTACGGTATTTAAAATGAAGATCAAAGTAAGCGAAACAAAATAATAAGTTGTCCTCCATCGATCACTAAGGCCACATTCTTCATGAAGCAATGTAAGCATTATGCTAGCTCGATGTAGCGCTGTGTCTCTTCTGTCCACTAGCGCTACGTAACATAGTGTATAAATATAGCGGGGTTATGGCGACAGCAAGTTGGTGTCGGGTGATTTTATTTCGATTTCACAACTTACCATCTTATTTTTCCTCTGTTTAATATAAATAAACATTGTTGTTATTGATTATTGCTCTTGATGCGAAATTTTATTGAATTTAGACAAATTTTAGTCATATTCAAACTGCTATTTATTGTTATCTCTCGCGATGTCGTAATATCAAAACAATTTTTCGGAAACCCTGGGAAATGGTAACGCTATTTTAGACTAAATCGTTGTGGCGCATTTTGCTCTCACGATCAACGGAACGTAAGTGGATAAGTTGTTGGAGTCGGAAGGATTCATAATTATTAATGAGGCAATCGGCGCTTGCGCACTAAACATATTGTGATTTTTCGAAAGGTGCAGTGAATTTTGGTCACTTTAGACTAAAAAAAGAAAAAAGTTTAGTGCCACTCTATAATCTATTTTGATGAATTTTAATAAAAATGTGGACAATATAAACAGTTGTAGTGGTAAATGTTATCAACTGGATTATACTTATACAACTATCATGAATGAGGTAAGTACACTTAGGAAGTACGAGTTTAATAGTGTCAAAATAATGTAGACAGGTCAAAAGCGTGAACAGTGTAACCTGCTTTTTCGATGTTCTATTATCTCAGACCATAAACGGAGATTGTCGGCGATCGAGTACTAATGGCTGAGCACCTCGCACTAGCATTATAAATAGGCATGCACTTTATTTATGTTAAGCTTACCCCACAAAGCACAGCTGTGTAGCCCGACAAAAATATGTTTTGATTTTGGCAGGGTTACAAAGTGTCGTAATAAAATACCCAGCGGTTGATGATCAAAACTTAAAAATATAGCTGATTGTGTTTTCAAATATAGAATTTATTTCGACAACATTTTTCATTAAAAGCATTTTAATATTATTTTTAAATATTGTAATGCTTTTCACAAGTACTGTAAAGCTGAGATTTGATTTATACTATTTTTTTTACTTTAAGTTCATTAATATTTAGTGTATGTACTGTACGTTAAAATTCATATCCAAAACGCAGGATCGACCTGTTTTGACCGCAAAACTGAACTTTGACCGAAATTGCCTGCCACGTCCTTTTTGGCCAACGCGACAAGCCGAAAAACAGTCGGAAAAATGGTATGTATTCTCAATTTTTGTTCAATATTTTGAAAAATTTATGATAATTTTTATGTAGACAAAAGTCAAAAAGATTAAATTTTGGTGAATATGAAGTAAAATATAGCTGTTATGGAGTGAATACACTGTCACTGTCTTTTAAATACTGAATCTTACCCGAAATATCTGGCTGTGCTGTGGCACAGCCAGAAGCAAGCTCTGCAATAAAACCTGCGCATAAGTGCACATACCCAATATCCCCAAAAATGATCATAGCTATCAAATACGAACTGCAACCCTCCACAAACATGACAAAGGATATTTATAATAAATTTACTTATTATAAATACTTCCCGAAGTTGTTAGTCACACAAAAAAGATGTTTGAAGATATGTTTACAAACCGTTGCTATGTAAACATGCGAAACATTCCGTTTGATTTCTCTGATCAGAATAGCGCAATTTTCATGAATTTAATTCAAAAAGGTTCCTTTCATTAATATGTAATAAAACAGAACTGTTTGTTCAAGTACCGTTTGTATTTTTCAATTTATGGACAAATGGCCTTTATGTGATAGGCATGTACTACACAGTTTGCCTCAAGCCAAAAACTAAGTTTTTTGGCTTGTGTTTCTCGAGCAAACTGAATCTAGTCTGAGTTAGTCTGAGTTTCCAGACCCATACTCCATTTCATTACATATTGGGTCTGGGCTAACAGCCATGGCATTGACTTCTGCGAAACGCCGACAAAATTTTGAAATAAGAAGCAGATGCACCTCTTGAAGCAACAGATGTATGTGATCACTATCAAATAGCACTCGCTCAAGAAGAATTCATAATCAAATGCTTTCATGACTATGTACCAAAAATCGACAAAATTCCAATTTTGGACTGCCGAATTCAACACACTTGACAGACTAAGATGGCGTTAAAATAATCTAAACAAACTTACAAAATCTCCGATTTTTCAAGTCCAAATGTCCCATTAGTCGTCGCAATTAATGTTTTAGTTCGTGGAACTAATGCTCTTGCTCTTGTCAAACATCGATGTACGCAACTTGAAGAATAAAATAGAAAAACCGGGTTGGCCAATTTTTTGCCATTGCGGTGTTGCGGTCAAGGGGCGTTAGACCTAGCTAGTCTGAGTTTCCAGACCCATAATAGTTACTTGTAAAAACATCACCAATGGTGGCTCACTTTGGACCCAGATTTGCAAATGTTTAGCAAAATATCCCCCCTCAGTATGTAAAACTATATCATCAAATCTTTGAAAAGAAATCATTTTTAATGTTCTTAATCTACAGTATTTACTTGGATCTATTTTAAATTTGATTGGTTTATTGGAAGCCTTATTTCAAGTTCACAAAATTTAACTTAAATTAATCACCCTCTTTCATGCACAGTTGGTTCCATTGTTATAGGATAATAGCGCCCAAAAATTCAAGCAATAAAATTGATGTATCTCTGCAACCACAAGTCCTAAAGAGTTCATTTATTGCTTGTTAGATTTCTTTTAATACGCCAGTTCGCAAATTCAGAATCAACGTGCATTGTGGGTAATTTCTCACGATCGAGTGGGGGATAAACAAATTCGACTATTAACGTATTTTCAATGGAGTGAACTTTGCCGTTCTCACAATACTTATGATTTTTTGCGTTGTAAATCACATTGACAAATGTTCACAATATATTTTCAAAAACATATCTTAACAACAAAATAACAAAAGAGAGGAAAAATATTTTAGATATAAAACTAATATTAGCAACATTTTGGTGAAAACGGCAAAGTTCACTCCATTGAAAATACGTTATAGTCGCGCTCTGTTTATCTCCAACTCGATCGTGAAAATTACCCACAATGCATGCCGATTCTGAATTGTCGAACAGGCGTATTGGCTCTTATTTATGAAATATATTTCATAATTATCAAAAAAACTTTTAATTTTTTGTTTACCTAGCTACCCTTCCTTCCTTCCAGTATAGTGCTTTCTTCTACGATGTGAAGATCAACGCACTGCGGTTGCGAGCGTGCGCATCAAGAGATATACGCAACCATATAAGTGAGAATATATACAGTGCAGAATGTGCAGGTTAAAAAGTCAGGTGGTGGTTTAATGTTGTTTTGAACCACCAATTGCCATCTTGAAGGCGTCTAGTGATGGATGACTGGCTGGATCAACGGGCAGAGTGTTCCAGTCCCAGATGGATCTTGGGAAGAAACTGTGTTGGTACGCATTGATGTTGCAGTGAGGAACAGTGAATCTTGAATTGTGACCTCTGGTGGTGGATTTTGCTTCTGTCATGTACAGCTTCCAATCTATGTCAACCAGGCCATATCTGATCTTGTAAAGCATGGCAAGTCTGTTCTGCTGGCGTCTT
>JXSR01S010663.1:8086-22429 GCA_000969725.1 Ophiothrix spiculata
TGGGTAGGCTAGACTTCCAGATCTTATGAAGTTTGCCACATGCTTTCCATGCTGCTGCCTTGCGGACTTTTATATCTTTCTCAGAGCTTTCCATATAGGCTCCCAAGTACTTAAAGTCAGTAACATTCTCCATTGCTGTCCCATCTAATGTATGGATGTTAGTGCAACTGTGATTGAAGGACATATATTTTGTAATTCCTCTTCCTTGCCATCTTTTGCCATTCTCAAGGCGTGGTCCAGAACTATAACAAATAAATATGGTCCAAGCGTGTCTCCCTGCAGAACACCAGCCAAAATTTTAAAGAGGTCGGTCTCTCCATCTAGTGATATAACCTTTGCCATGGTGTTTTCATACATTCCGCCAATTGCATTTACAAGCTGCTCGGGTATGCCATATGCCTTCAAAATTTTCAGCATCTTGCCTCTATGGATGGTATCGAAGGCTTTTCGAAAGTCAATGAATGTTATTATTGCTGGAAGTTGCTTTTCTTTTACCCCCTCAATAAGGGGGTAAACTCGATATTTGAACGTATCGAGTCGTAAACTCGAAATTTTAACTCGATAATTCTATTGTCGTCCAGAGTCATGCTCACGGAATGATAATCTTCTACCAAGAGATGCAATACTAAGTAGTAAGGTTTCTGTCGACAATCTTGACATGTCGACATGAAATTGTATTTGTCGACATAACTTGGCAGGTAAAATTCCATTTAAACATACAATGTACTGCTGTTTATTTGCATTTGACATTAATTGTATATCATCCATATTGGCGACGCAGAAAGAACAAGTACATAACTATATTAGTTTACGTCTAAAACGGGTCATTAAGCTTATCCAAACAATTTCGTTTTTCCCACAAAAAGAAACTCTCTGATATCAACTTTATGTCGACATTATGTCGACATCAACAACAAATTATTGCGACATGTCGACATGAAAAAACAGTCTCGACAGAAACCTTATGTGACACCTTGTATTGTTGCCGTTGCCTGACTTTGATCATCATATTACCGTCTTACCCAAGCCATGATAGCCAGGGGGTGCGGTGGGGACGTCACACACCCAAATTTGACAATGCAAAAATTCACTAAATGACCACCAAAAGAACACTTAAAGCACCAAAACCAGCAAATGTAGGTCGTTTTTTATAAAATACAACACAAAATGCTAGGAAAACTGCTAAAAAACTACTAAAATTATTTAGGGTCGACCAAAACGAAAAATTTTCATCCAAAAGGTCCACTTTTTGAAAATCCGCACGCCCTTGAAAACATTCTGGCTACGGTCTTACCAATAGTATCAAGGTTTGCTTCAATTGCCAAGATCACAATCTGTACGGTATCCTCTGGTTGCGGTATTAACAAGTTGAAATAGTTAAGAATAGCTGAAAAGGTAATTTGAAAAATGTAGTTGTACACACATTTATACAGACAACCCCTCTAGGCTACATATATACATACATGATACATACATACAATGGAATTTTGTGATGCGTCGTTTCATAGAGATTTGCAAAATTTACATCCAAACTTTAAAACATATTGATAAATTTATGCAAATATACAAAAATTGGTGATTTAATAGATGAATTTGAAAACAGAATGATAATAAAATTATGTGATAACATGTAGTATCGGATTTCCAATTTGGTCATGTGGGCTCTGGGCCGGGGCCCGAGGTTCTGGTCTATTCCAGGTATATTAAAGGTATATTACCCCCCCCCCCCCAATTTGACAATGTGCAAAAAAGGTCCACAAAATTTGAATTCCCTAAATATCCACCAAAGGAACACCCAAAGCACCAAAACACGTAAATGTGGGTCGCTTTTTAATAAAGCACTTCACAAAATGGTTGAAAAACTGCTGAAAACTTTTTTTTTTTCTTTTTGCTTGTCAGTTTGTCAAAACCACTTCGACCACACGGAGGTTGAGATTTTTTTTTCCTCCAACAGGTCCATTTTACAGGTTTCTGACGTTTTGTGATGTGTCAGCAATGTGGGTAAAGACTGGGCTATTGTGAATCAGTCCATCAGTCTTACAAAAACTGCACACGCGCTCAGTTTACTGCAATGGCCCGAACAACAGGAAGTGAGGGAGACCTCATTTGGCGGATCCAGTCTAGATTACCTACCGCAAAAGATAGTAGGATCCTTCGTATCACATGCATCATCTACGATCATGGTGAGTTCATATAAAGCCGTCTCGATCAAGTAGGTATTGTTTGTCAAGATCTCGTCAAAGACATCTATTGATTCTTCAGTTCCCAATAATACGTTTAGTGCGGAACCTGGGAAAACGAAAGATGTGTTTCTCTCAAGGAATTTTTATAGGAGAACCGATACTCTCCGCCATTTTGATTTCACCGCCTTGTAAATCATATGGAATGGCAGCCATCTTGGATTGTCGCTCATGGAGGTTGAGTTATTGTACCTCCGGCATTTTACGGCCCCGCGTGCCTCATTTCGAGAGTCTTCGCAACAGATTAACAGGTAAATGTGCATACTTTGATCAGAGCAATACACGATACTTGAAACGCAGACACGGTTTGCGCGTGAAACAAAATGCACACGCTGTATATGCGTCAAGTGAAAATTTACGAGATCTGCTTGGATATCGGGCCAAACTCCGAATATATATCTGGAGGTACAATAACTTTGCTCCATTAACGCTACAAGATGGCGGAGAAAACTTGTTCCCCTATAAAAAAAAATCCTTGGTTTCTCTCTACCCTGGAGTGATGAAAACAATTTTACTGATAGGGTCAGCTTATACTCGGCCTCCAAACAAAATTTTTGATACCAAATATTTTGTAGTGACGTCAAACTATGGGCGACCATAGGAGTCAAAATGTGTCAACAAGAGAAAGGTGTCTACAAAATTGATAGATAAGTGTGTCTGTTACCATGAAAAAGGTGTCTAAAATATACAAAAAGGTATGTAAAACCTATAACGTTGTCTAACCCAAAATCGATATTAACCCAAAATGGTGTTTCAAAGTTGACACCTTTTTGACACCTATGGCCTCCCATACTTTGAGGTCGCGACAAAATGTTTGGAAGAGAACATTTTGGGGGCCGGGTATAAACTGATCCTTAGGTTAGCGCTAATATATTTTCTTTGGTGTGAAAGGTGAAATTCTATTTTGTGAACGTGTGGCCCAAGCTTGCTTCAAACATTCATAATAGTGGGAAAAAAATAGCAAGAATATCCCGACATGATACCCGCATGCATGTTAATGAAATTGAATTAGATATTCCAAAGATTATTGACAAATTTAAACTTAATAAAGGTGCTGGTCATGATAATATCATGAATATGGGCAACTTCATAATAAAAAATGTGGGTTCCGAAATCCTAAAACCATTAACAAATATATTTAATTTGTCGCTATGAACAGGTATTGTTCCAGAACAAACAAAAATAGCAAAATTCATTCCAATCTATAAAAAAACTAAAAAAAGCTCAACCTGGTATATTTTTAACTACCGACCAGTTTCACGTTTACCCTGCTCCTCAAAACTTGATCATAAAATATTTATAATTATATTAATTAAAATTATTATGGATTTCGTTGTATTGCACTTAATTGGTTCAAAAGCTATCTTAGTAATAGATCACAATATGTATTTTATAATAATTGCAAATCTAATATGAAAGAGATTGCTTGTGGTATACCACAGGGATCCACACTGGACCCACTACACTCTTAAAAAGAAAGGATCAAATTTGATCCCATAAAGTATCAAATATGAGCTTACCCTTTTTGGGATCAATTTTGATCCAAATTCTCCTCAAATTTGATCCTTTTTGGATCAAAAAGGAGTGTATTTGATCCGAAAAGGATCAACTTTGAGGAGAATTTGGGATCAAAATTGATCCCAAAAAGGGTAAGCTCATATTTGATACTTTATGGGATCAAATTTGATCCTTTCTTTTTAAGAGTGTATCATTCATGTGTTAACTATATTACCTGTACATCAAATGTTGTCGTTTTTATTTATTTATTTTTTGTTATTTGTTGGTGCCACCACTATTACTTTCTCACATAAGTATATCAAAAATAACTTTAATTTTTTTTATAAATAACGAATTGAGTGAATTTAGTAATTGGTAAAAGGCAAATAAATCATCAGTAAATGCTAGCAAAACAAACTATTCATGATATTAGGTACACCTTACATGCCTTCTCCTAAAGCATGTGATAATTTGAATGCTACCATCCTTGAAAGAGTAAAATGGACCAAATATCTGGGAATACTAATCGATGAGTGTCTGACATGGAAAAAATGTATTTCGAAAACCATATCTCGAAGTAATTGGTGTTATCAACCAACTAAAAACTCAAATGTTCCATCCCGACTCGTATATTTTCTACGTACTCTTTTATCTTTAATATTACCGCACATTAATTACGGCATACTGATATGGGGAAACACGGTAGCGATTTCATGTGGAAGTCCCAAGTATAGTAATGAATATTGATTCTTAATTAATAAATATTCATACAAACTACAATCAAAGTAATGAATATTCATTCTTAATTAATAAATATTCATACAAACTAACGAATAATTATGACAAACCTCTTTTGAATACTTGGGACTTCCACATGAAATCGCTACCGGAATCACGTGCATTTTCTACCAATGACCTACGTGTAACTTTTAAAGACTATTATACAAAACGTTCGGATATTCATAACTACTCAACAAGACATGTCAATGATCTTAATATGACTAATAATAAGAAATATTTTCCCACCATTGTACACGTACCAGCGGACCTATTCTTGGAAATTATTTTCCAAAAGCATCAAAAAAAAAGTAAAAACGATAACCGTTCGATCATTATTCAAAAGTTCCTTACCCAAAAGTAATAAATCTGATTTTTTGTATCTCTCCTTGCCATGTCTTGTCTTTTTACTGCCATTTCCGTGCCTATTTATAACTTAATTTGAGTTTCAAAGGGGTACACTAACTTTTCAGGCCCTTTTGGCTTTCTCCTCCAAAAATTGTGTTTGTTTGTTACTATGCCCTTTAATATTGTATATTTACGTAAATAAAGATTGATATACTTGGTATGGAGGTCCTAGTTTCGAACCCAGCGCTGTTTCCCTTTCCTTTTTGATGACAAATTATTATTTTTCCCATCGTAGTAGATTGATTTCCCTTCAAGAAACACGAAGGAAATTCTTTTGATATAACCATGATAAAAGTTGTACATTCAATCGTTTCCCTATCCCGTAAATATGCACAGTGGATGTCCCCGGTCAATCAGCATGAATTATTAAGAATGGCCGCCACAAAAGGTTAACTAGGCAAAAACGTAATAGTCACGTGCCAAGCCGGGAAATTCAATTCTTCTTCCCGCTGATTTTAGTGCAAAGAACCCGCTCACTACTCACAATAAATCACTATTTTTGTGAAAATAAAGAATAGTTGTAATTGATTAAATTCATGAATGTCAATATGAAACTCATATCTAACACATAATATAAAGTAGAAGTTATGAATTTTATCATATAAGCGAAACAAGAGAGATTTTTGGACTAAAAGTTTTTCGGAAAAAACCTGAACATTTTCACTCATAAATATCACATTTTCATCTCCGAGAATTCTCCTTTTTGACATCTGAATATACCTATGTGTACTCAAGAGCCTTGGGAATCCTACAGCCGTCTAAATGGTTGTACATTTATATGGAAGTATATTAATTAATTTTTTCAAAAAAAATGGTAAATCTGACATGATTCATGTTGGTTGTGAGCGATAAGTAACGGGACGGCCGTACCTATGCTCTACACAAGTTCAATGACAGGTCACTTGTCACACGTACAGGTCAATTAGATGCGAGAAATATTAATGAGATCGAATGTTTTTCACCGAGCGGCACGTGTTAAGAGCAAGCCAATGGCGAAAGCAGAAACACTTTTCGTCTACCGATTCATGTAATGGTATCAGAAAATAATTAATTTAAGCCTTTTTACATGTCCAATCTGCCATTTAGTAGCTGTAAAATTCAGATAAACTCTTGGGATAATTTAGTTAAATTTTGGAAGTAAACAATGTAATTTTCGAGCTGCATTTGAATTTTAGACTTGGTGACAATGAGTGAAAAATTTCCGAGTTTTTTTAATAGACTTTTTGGTCAAGAATTTATTTTTAAATCTGCTTGTTCTCATTAATCTGTTTTTGTCAGAACTTGTACTTCATACATGTGTTAGACAAATGTTTAATATCAATATTCCTCCGTATGAATTATTATGACTATCGTTAATAACGTGATAATTAGTGTATTCCTTTATCTAGGTAAATTTGCTTTTCTCATTATTTATTTTTGAAACCTATTCAGTCCCTTACTTTAACCTTCCCTGGTTGGCGCATGACTTTTGCGTTATTGCCTTGTTAAACAAAAGGATATAGGACGCTATTCCAAATGGGTAAAATTAAGATAACAATAGGAGAGGGCGTACTTTGGTTTGGGTAAAACCCGGGAAACACAAAAGATATTTAGTCGAGTGTGCTGTTCCAAATGGGTAAAATTAAGATAACAATAGGAGAGGGCGTACTTTGTTTTGGGTAAAACCCGGAAAACACAACAGATATTTAGTCGAGTGTGCTATTTCAAATGAAATAAGTAACATTAAGATAACAATAGGAGAGGGCTTACTTTGGTTTGGGTAAAACCCGGGAAATTCAAAAGATATTTAGTCGAGTGTGCAATGGCAGCCATATACCTATAAAAGGCTTATGACGGTGATATGACGCCCCTTTCGTGCATCTAATTGAAATGTATTTTTTTCTCATTCTTATTATCTAATTTTAAAGATCTTATTTTTCTTATTTCATGAATGCGAGGTTTGATGTGTCATCTAACAGATTGTATCAGAAAATAGAGATGTATACTCTATAAACTTTGAAGTATGCAACAAGAAAACAGACTCTGTTACAAGATCCATAACAGTTCCCTTCAGTATTCTTCAACATTGTGAACTGGTAGTTTTGTATTGTGTAAGAGACTAGTAATGATTGATTAAGACCGAATCAGTGCGTATTAATATATTTTTACATGAATTCTTTATAATGTTGGTATTATTGTGGGCTAATTTTTTTGATAACACATGGACAAACATTGTAAATAAATTCATTTGAATATTCAGCAAGATTTGGTACCTTGTTATGATTTGAGAAATGTGCACTAATTTACTTCCCCGTATGGTCATATTGGGTTTTGTGCGATAATTGGCTACTTGTTGCATACTTCAAGATTTATAGAGTATAGTTTGGTAAAACAACCACCACGTAGATGAATGTGACATTTTAAAACCTTAAATTAACGATTTTATTTAAAATGTAATTATAAAAGTTAACATTTTGGCCCACAAACATATCCTATTGGAGAAACTCGATATTTTTATTCACATCTTCATTTTCTATTTGCATCGACCCCTTGCGATTAAAGGAGTTCAAATTACGACCTTATTTGACAGGTCACGTGAAGAAAAAAATATCGCGAACACGTGTTTGTTATATTTTTCCGAGATCAAAAAATTAGATTGCTCATTATAAGCTCATTTTCATGGGAACTCCTGGTAAATGTTCAAATTGGGTTTAATTCTAAATTTTCCCGCGACTTGTTTGTTTATGTTTTTAAGGAAATGAAGGGAATGATGGGAAGGTGGAGAATATGACTGCGCTCATGAGTGGTGTCGTGACAACGTTTTTACGGGTGATAAAAATAATTTTATAGAAAGAGAGATAATGAAGTTACGTGGTTACCACGTAACCTATTTGTTTCCTGCCATTTCTTCTTCTTTCTTTCTGGCAATGGTTTCAACTTAAAAATGCTGTATCGGATCATAACCAAACTTGGCCAGAATGTTGGTCATGTAACAAGATTAGTTCTTGTGCTTTTTGGATGGTTTTCTGTTTTCGTTCTTGGTTCCAGGCGTTTTTTGGTTTGTTTTTTGTTTTGGATTCACACAATCAGGTCAAATTTTCACCATTGTCCGCTTTCAACGTTTAAGGTGTCAAATTATTCGTCTTGGACCAGCAATCAAGAGTCTCAATAGTGACCCCAACGTCCGACCCTTTCTTAGGGGTCAAAGGTCAAAACAAAAGTCAATGGAAAGGTCAAATTATCAACTTTGTCTGATTTTAAAGTTTAAGGTGTCAAATTGTTCGTCTTGAATCAGCGATCAAAAGTGTCAATAATGACCCCACCGTACAACCTTTCTTTGGGGGTCAAAGGTCAAAAGAAAGGTCAAATTTTCAACTTTGTCTGATTTCAAAGGTTAAGGTGTCAAATTGTTTGTTTTGGATCAGCGATCAAAAGTGCCAATAGTGACCCCATAATCCGACCCTTTCTTGGGGGTCAAAGGTCAAAAGAAAAGTCAAATTTTCAACTTTGTCCAATTTCATCGTTTGAGGCGTCAAATTGTTCGTCTTTGACCAGCGATCAAAAGCGTCAATGGTGCAACGGTGACCCCATAGCCCGACCTTTCCCTGGGGTTCAAAGGTCAAAAGGAAGGTCAATTTTCATTTGTGTACGATTTCAACGTTTAAGGTGTCAAATTGTTCGTCTTTGACCACTGAGAGCCTCAAAAGTCTCAAAGGTGACCCTATCGTCCCGCTCTTCCTTGGGAGTCAAAGGTCAAAAGAGGGGTCAAATTTTCAACTTTGTCTGATTTTAAACGTTAAGGTGTCAAATTGTTTGTCTTGGACCAGCTATCAAAGGTGACAATAGACCTTTCCTTGAATTATACTAATTGCATAAATTGATATTAAACCAAATTTCAAAATGTATGAAAACATTTTTAAAAATTTGTCTGAGGTCACAGAGAGGCTCTTGTCTCCACTTTACCTAAAAAAATCTCAAGAACCCAACCACGTAACTTCCCTAGTGCCCTTTTGAAGGGCACAACGCTTCTAGTTATTATCTGTTATTGTATTACCATAGAAAGCCTCGACCAAGGGCCCGACTGCATCCAGGATTGGTTGAATAAACCGGAGTATAATTTGTATGACATGGTCTGGCTGAGGTATTATCAGTTCGACATTGTCACCTGCCAAAAACAAAATGAAGAATATTAGTTTGCAGGCAAACTTAGTAAGACCGGGTAGAAGAAATTATCTTTTATCGGGAAGTGCTTTTATCATTTTACGAATTCTCCGGTGTGTGTGAGGTGATCGAGCGACCAAAATTAAAAGTAAAAGTAAAAGTAAATTGGGTGGTGACACTTTTCAGTGCATCCAGAGGTGCCCATCTCCTTTTCATAGCGATTGGGCCAGGTTATATAAATTGCTAGCATGCTGTGAGCGGGTCGCTAGTCCACTGCACAACGAACCTGTTACTTCCCCAGCCAAGGCCGGTACCCATTTATTAACCTGGGTCGAGAGGAGCACATTTGAGTAAAGTGTCTTGCTCAAGGGCACAAGGAACTTGGCGCGAGCGGGGTTCGAACACTCGACGACGATCCAACTTCTTGCACCGGAGTCCAGTGCTCTAACCGCTCGGCCACGCTCCCCTCAAACCTAAAATGAAAATAAAACAAGACACATACCGTTTTAGAACCTTTAACTAAAGAATATATAAGTGGAATTATTTGTAAAGTGAGACCAATTCTGGTAATAGTGACTTTGCCAAGAGACCGGGCATATAAGACAATTTCCACTTCCTCCTAATGTAATGGTATTTTAAGGAGCTGGAGCACAATTAGGTCACAACTTTATGCGGCCGGCTGCAACCTGGTCACAGCTTTTTTTTTTTCCAAGATCATGAAGATGGCGATCGTAGCCTTGATTATGTACCGCTAAATGATTTCAAAACATGTAATGAATATTTTACAGTAATCTTGAGGTGGACTATCACTTATCTTAGAAAATAAAGTCAGTGGCCAGGTTGCGGCCAGCCGCACAAAGCCGCACACGATATCACAAGAGACTGTGTTTCAATAATTGAATTAATATGTATATTTATTTAGTATTTTCAAAAGATTTTTTTTTTGTTTTAAATCAAATTACAAATTCAGTGGGGCAATCTACACGAAGTGCTAATCCAGATGCGAACGCATCTCAGAGATGCGCATCTCCGTAGACCGCTTGCACGTACACATACACTGAGTGCTGTGCAGCAGATCCGGATCTGACGCCCATATAGCCACAGTCCTCTGCAAAGCGGTTTTCGCAGATGCGTTTTCATCTGGATTTGCACTCCCGTGTAGATTGCCCCTAGTGTGTCTTTGCTCGACGTGTATGTCAGATAAATACGCGTCTCGCCTCATGAGAGTCTAGTGACTCGCCATCCCATGTACACAATATGAATTATATCTGATAATGGTCTCTGTTTTACCGTTTATCTAGTACATAAATAGCAATAAATATGTTATCCAAACAACCCTGATTACTTACCGCAAACAATGGTTGGCTCTGTATCGCATATTTCATCTACAATCATGGAAAATTCAATTAAAACCGCCGATGTCAAGTTTTGAGTAATCTCAATTGATGAGTAAGATTCTACAAGTGGTACGACTGTGGATATGTCGATTCCGGCGATCATTTCTATACCTGAAAAAAGAATAATCATAATCATTGTTGTAGACCTTTTCAAACCGAACGTTTTCGAAGATACCCGAAACCTTGAACAAATTCCGATCGTTTCCGGGAGATAAACAGTACCTCAGTGCTTCATCTTTTGACAAAGTTCGACACTTCTATACAGATAAACGTTGCGGTTTTTATCATGCACTTTTGCGGTACTATACTGACCATGTTTTCTGAAGTTTTCCGATCGCTGTTTGAAAAGGTCTATCACACAATAGCTTTTTCTATTTTTCAGGATTCTATAACCAGAAGCAATATCTTTTTTTAATCGTTTTTGTCCATTCCTTTATCATCATCATCGTCGTCGATGTCATCGTCGTCGTCGTCGTCATCGTCATCGTCATCATAATCATCATCAACATCATCATCAACAACAACAACAACAACATTTTTGCCAAAAATGGTGACAGAGGCGGGATTCCATACGTTTTTTAACCAATTTTTGACAATTTCTCAAAAACTAAGAAATAATCAAAAATTTGAGAAATGCGTTCCTAGATGTTGCTTTCTAGATTTTAAAACGTTAAATAGTTCGAAATTTCACCAGAACAAAATTTAGTTAGTTTTCCCGTAAATTCTTGGGCCAAAAAGCATGACTTTTGGACCTTAGAAGGCCCGCCGAGAAGGGGCGTTTGTACCGGGGCCTGGGGTTTTGGGGGCCCGTAAAAATGTTGAAAAAATGGGGGGGAAGAAGAAGAAGAAGAAGAAGAAGAAGAAAAAGAAAAGAGAAAGAAGAGGAAGAAGAAGGAAAATGAAGGAAGAAAATTAACTTTTAAATTAACAATATTTGATTGAAAAATTATTAAATCGAAATTTAAGAACCAAAAGTCATAAGAAATAAGTTCGTAATAAGTTTGATCACTTAAAAAAATATTGTTGTGATATCAAAATTTTAAGGGGACCATTCTGGTGGTATTGCATCAATTTTAAATCTCAATTTTTGGCATCACCAATAACTCAAAACATATGAAACCTATATATCAATGGAAAGCCTATGAGACAAGGGTTTTGAAAAATATAATTTTATCGCAATGATTGCTATGGTAACCAAGCAAGGCTTCTGACTGGCTAAAACTTTGAACAATCATAACTAAGTCATAAAACATCCCATCATTTTTGGTACATAGTATAAGTATTCAATTCCACAGGGAACCATGTTGCCGGATTTTGAAAAGCACATTTTACGCATAATTAAAATCTGGAAACTAAAATCAAAATTTTGAAAACATGGTTCCTAGATATGTCTCTTAACAGTATGCATGCCAAATTTTATTGTAATTGAACAAACCGTTTTTGAGTTATATCGTCGTTTGAAAAATACTAGTTTGCGTAATTCTTGATTTTGAGATATGGCCTTTAAAGTTGAGGCCATTGGGGCGCTTTTAAGAAGGAATTTGTAATTTAATTGTGGTATCTAAATTTTTGAGATGAAATTTAAATTTCGATAAATAATGAATAAATAGTTGCACAATTTCCTCTGAAATTCCTTTGTCTGTCACTCCACAGTCTCCAACTCAACCACCGCCATGTTGAACAATGAGCGCTGACTATTTTTCGTAGTTACAACAGCGCGTGTATCCGCGTTCCTGATTGACTAGAACTTCCCTCGGTAAAAAGGGCTGGTGTTTTCGAGCCACTCTCCTGCGAGTGAACGTCGCCCAGTACAAGAGTGAATTACCGCAAAGTATTTTCAATCTTAAAGACCTAAAACGCACTCGATTAGAGTTAAAACAAATTCGCTTTCGAGTGATTTTTCACTCTTTCGCATTTAGAGTGTACATGTAACCATTTTTGGACACCTTATATCATGGGCATTTTCTCTAATTTTTGATTATTTCTTGAGATGTTGTCAAAAATTGGTCCAAAAATGTCAAACTGTAACCTTAATCACTTGTTCCTCAGTTGTAAACCAGGAGTTACCAGGTGTGTCAGAAGGAAAATAAAAGGGGGTCCGCTCGTCAGTCCAACGACTCGCTAGTCCGGAAGCTCGCTAGTCCGAAGGCTCGCTAGTCCGAAACGTTATTCAATAGGGAAAATAAAACCTTGAAAAAGGCTGGCTAGTCCGAAAAAACATCTCGCTAGTACGAAGGTTCGCTAGTCCGAAGATGAAAATAGGCTCGTCAGTCCGAATTGAAATAACAGCTCGCTAGTCCGAATTTCAAAATGGGCTTGCTTTAGTCCGAATTTCAAAATAGACTCGCTAGTCCGAATTCTGACTATTTTAAATAACAGCTCGCTAGTCCGAATTTGAAAATAGGCTCGCTAGTCCGAATTTCAAAATAGTCTCGCTAGTCCGAATTCTAAAAGGGCTTGCTAGTGCGAATTTTGAAAACAGCTCGCTAGTCCGAATTTTGAAAAACTGTAATAGAAATATTCACACATTTTGTCATATTCGAACTAGCGAGCTGTTTTTAAAATTCGGACTAGCGAGCCTTTTTAGAATTCGGACTAGCGAGCCTATTTTGAAATTCGGACTAGCGAGCCTATTTTAAAATTCGGACTAGCGAGTCGTTATTTAAAATTGGACAGGCGAGCCGTTTTTAACATTCGGACTAGCGAGCCTTATTCATTTTTCGGATTGGCGAGCCTAAATTAAAATTCGGACTAGCGAGTTGTCGGACTAGCGAGCTGTCCCCAATAAAAGTGGCATGGTAAAAGTGGTGCGGCCTTTGGCCCCTTAGTTGTCAAAAGTAAGGAAACAATTATAAGGGTCATTCAAAAAGTTCTACCTGTTGTATCATAAATTTTGTTTTGTTAAAGGTAGCTACTTAAAAATTGACACAAATATAGCCAATGATAGCTAAGGATGTCACCTACACGTGGTGTAACAATCATATCAATAACTTTTCTAGAGTTTTGTAGATTACCTGAAAACCACAGTAAGGTTAGGGTACACCGGAAACGGTAAAATATCTAAGGACATAAGTCATTTAGTCATATTTTTTGTTTCACACAAAAACATTAGTAAAACCATGCAATTTGTATTTAACGGATCGAAACTCTGAATATATACACATAAAACCTACAAAATTGGATATTGCTGGAAAGCTTACTTTCCGAGGATTTCAATTTTACCTGAATAAGTCAAATTTTTAGGGATGGGTAAAAATTATACAGGGTGCAAAATGAAATAAAAGTGCATTTTGGTCAGCCAACTTGGCATAATGAGATTTTGTTGGGGAAAGGTGTATACAGATGACACAAACATTACTTGAAGGGTGTAATGATAGCCTTCTTTAAAAAAATTCATTTGGTGACCAATTTCATTATGGTCAAACAATTGAGGATGGTAAAAATCTATCAAGACCCTAATGACATTTCTCCTGAAATTATACGTGCAGCTTATGTACCAGGTGAGTCAAAAAAAGTGCAATGATTAGTTGGAAGCCATATTGTAAGAACAAAAGCAATTTCGAATAAATAATGATTATTTCTAAATAGAGCATGCATTTATCTTTCAAATGGTGAAAGAATGGTGAGGATTGATAAAGGCATTGCAAAGATATGCTTACTTCAATATTATGGTATGAAAACAGTTCTGTCCAAATGCGGCATTCCTCGTCAAACATATAAGTACCAATATTTAATTGAATGTACTGCTTCAGTGATCTGAAGACTATCTCAGTCAGGTTTACGTACGTATCATCAACAACCACATTGTTTCAGGTCTCCGCAGGTCATTACAACAACAACAGAATGGACCATTTCGCAGAGTGTGGTTTATGCAAGGTGGTGTT
>JXSR01S010666.1:17543-28054 GCA_000969725.1 Ophiothrix spiculata
AAATAGCTTATTTATCTGCCAATCTTTGTACGTGAAAAGAGGGTTGTTACATTGCAACTCTACAGTGTGTTCTACAAAGCACCGATTTTGTGGAAGATGACATCAACTGATAGAGAATTCTGCTATGTGTTGTATATCTTTTAATAAAAGGAGCTCCTTGGTCTCAAGATAAATTGAGTCGAATATGAAACAACTGGTGCTGCATTCAGAAGAGCTACAGTGTTCTACATTTCACAGGTTCGTTACAAAATTAAATTTAATTTACTGGGCTTTTGGGATATATACATAGGGACATGGGTGGCCTAGCAGATAGTTCCTCTAGTGGGCATTAAAGTTCTGGGTTCAAATCTGGTGGGCAGCGTATGCAGTGTCCTTGAGCAAGATACTTACCCTAATGTGCTCAGGTATCAAATGGGTACTGGCTTTCTTCAATGCTGGGAAGGTAACAGACTCGCGTGAAAGGAGGTGTGTAGTAGTTCTAGTATTATTGTTGTATCGATAATTGTGGAAAATAGATTGAACTTTGTATTGTACCCCAGTCTATATAAATACCTGTACGTAAAATAGAGGTTTAAATGTTTAAATGCTCTTGTTTGTTGTTTTATTTTACGTAAACCGATTGTATTTTCAGGTGCAAATATAAACAATATCACCAATCAACAAAATGACCGTTCAACTTAAACATGAGCTGAAAACTGAGAAGCGAGGAGTTTTAACGCAGCGAGAATTGAGAGACATGGTGTATAACAAAACATGTTTTCTTTTAGAAACAGCTGGTCAACCTTGGACTAAATACTGGGAATTATCTATTGAAAATGTTGTCCAAGCTATTTGGCGAAAAGAAACAGAAACTGATCCTGATAAAATAGATAAGAGTTGCATCTCGGAAGACGTTTATCAAACTGAGGGTTACGCACCACCTAGGGGATCTCCTTTGTATAATGCAAGTCCGAAGTTTCTTCAAGCTGAATCTGTCAGACAAAGACAGGAAAACAATCAAGCACAAGAAACTTACGAAGACAGAGAAAATAGAGATTATCACATTGAGCAGGAAATACTTTTTCAAAAACTGAAGGCAGACCAAAAGCTTGTAGGGGATATACCAAAAAAGCGTTCACCAACAGTTCAATTATGTAATATAATAGATAGTGTCATAATTGAATACATGAAAGCCATGACAGCTTCAACACTACACTCAACGTCAACTGCAATAATGCAGCATAGAAAACTGCATGATATAGTTGGACATTGTAAGAGGATAGTTTTAGGAAGGATGAACTTAATTCTCCTTTTCGATGGAGATTTAATGGATGCAAATGGCTACAAGAATTGGAAGACCCATGTTTTGGTGTTTGGATCATTTGCTACATTGTTAGCAACACTTGAAATGATGCATGTAGTTGATGGCAAATCGTGTCTATTTGACTAAACATTCCCACAATTATAATTGTTTTTACCAGGATAATGTTTATGTTAAAGAATTGGACACAATTACCCACATGACAGTCTTATGTCAAGATATAGATTCAAATCGAAGCAAACTTTATTTCAATATCAAATCACTAACATGCAATAAAAACATAAACAAAATGATATCAAGGACATACATTTTAAATGTCAGAAGTAATGATGCCCATAAATAAGCTTCTAATTATGCTGACGTAGAACTAAAAATATCAAAAAGTAACCAATAACATAAAACAAAAACAAATGCTGCGATTAGGTAGACTACACTCTACACACTATATATAGTTTAGTATCAATTGTAAATTGCCAATTTTCTCTTGAAATGTGTATCCGTAGTAATATATTTTGTTAACCCATTACTTATTCTATTCACTGGAGTCAATAAGTATAGATAATTCCCACTTGAGAAATTGCAATCCTTGACAGTCCTTTTGTGTTTGCACGATAAAAAGCACAACTAAAAATCTCTAGGCCTTATGCTTTTCGTCGAAGACAATTATAGCGTATTCTTTACTTTGATTGACAGGCCTCTTTTGTGCGGTAAAATTAATTCGATACTTCTATTGTCATTTACGATTTAGTTAACAAAATCCTTTGTCCTTTAATGAGATAACGGACAGAACATTTGAACTAGCTAAGTGTTCAAATAATCGTCATGGCACAATTTGTAGCCGAATATTGTGGCAGTAACCTAGTAAACGCAAATCGTTTTGAGACGTGTAGATTATATTTGGGATAGGTTATTTGAAAGGTTCAAATATTTCACTGAATACCTTCCAATTATTTAGCTGCCAACAATACATAGCAAAAATATAATAACTCATTTCATGGTAAAAAGGGAACTCGCTTCTAATTGATAAACTATAATACACCTACTTGAATGGTAAAAAGATTGCCCCATATTTGGCAATATACTACGATCTGTAGTAGTAAAAGCTGTATCATCCATAGTTATTACCTAATACAGGCCAATCTTTTTACCATTCTGGTAGGTGTAAAGTTTTACCCAGAATACGCGAGTTCCCTTTTTACCCGATCAACTTTCAAAATAATCAACAAAAGACGAACTGTATGATGCATAAAAAGACTATCACTCAACTATAATTATAAAGTAAACTATATAACACAAATAAACGGGTCCCATGATGTGATGACGTTAGTTTCTGATACTTAATAGCGATTTTAGATCTATATTCCACTGTCCTTTAATCGTCAGATGATACAAATTGTGATTTTCTGTCAATATAAGTTGGCCATGACTTAAATTTGAGCGAGTTCTGACGAGGGTTAAATATGATCTGACCAAGATTGTCAAAATTGGCCAAAGTATTACGTAATTATGACATCATAAAGAATTTTCGAATCGAAAATTTGGGACAAAAAAAAAGGCCACCAAATTAGGATTTCCATATAAAAGTTCTTATCATCGGAATTGTATTAAGTTTTCTGCTAATAAAGAAAAGAAATTAGGATTGTAACGTTTCCTGCAAGTTTGAGCCTTGGTTACACGAGGGTTACATATGACGAGCAATAGTGAATGGTACAAGCTGAAGGCCCTTGACAAAACACACGTGGCATGTAATAAATTATAGAGAATTAGGGGGAAACAGTCGAAGTGAAATAAAACAGATTTCACTTTTACCATTGATCAATTAAAAAAAACCTGATTTATTTGTTGAGATGAACGCATAAAACAAATAAGGGTTTGAAAGGATCGATTGTTTAGATATATACGTAAACACTTAGAGAAATATTGACATGTCTGATGATACTCTATAACATATTAAGATGTATATATGTAGAAACACAAATTAGCAATTGACATTTGCTTTTATTTGTCCAATGCAAATGAAGTTAATACTTGAAGGTGACAATCTGAAACAAAATAGAAATAAAAAATCGATTATTAATGTGCAAGTAGACTAAGTTGATGTTGATGATACTTGAATATGATTTAGCAAATTATTTTTGGAGATAGCTAAAAGACGAGTTATTAAGTAGAGTGATATGAGATGCTAAGAAAGTGTTACAAAAAGATGAGACCCATTTAGTGTAATTGAAGTCTGTAGAATAATAAGTACTAAAATCACATTTTGACAAACTTGAATTATTGGTGGTTTTGAGGTAACTGAAGGACAGAAATAATGTTTACAATTTTGTAACAACATTTTCCATTGTTAGTGGTCGACACGCGTGAGTGAATTTGGGGTCATATCTCCAAATTGCTCTAAACATGTCGAGTTATATATCAAATAATTCGTTTCATCGTTGCAAAATAGTGAGTATCGATTTCATAAAATCAATAATCGAATCAGCCTTCTAAATCACCATATATGATACACTTGACTATATGATAACATGTACCTAATTTGTATTTAATACTCATTTGCATTTAAAAAGTTATAGACAAGATAGAATTTTAAACGCTCATATCTCATAACTAGTATTATGTGACTTAAATACTTCTTATTCTACACTCCTCAATTACGAAACGAGTGTGTCATTGATTTAGGAAAAAAACAAGCAATTTGAATAAATGTTAGCAGAATTCTGTCATCTATTTATATGTCTTATTGACCTAACGTATTTCTTTTTTTTTAATTTTATTATTAAAATTATTTGTGTATGATAATTCCGCATTTTAATTGCATATTTCATTTGTATATGGATCGATTTTGTTTGAGTTAATCCGATAAGGTATATGTTTTGTAACATCAAATTTCTGTGAAATTAATTGGGTAATTTTGATAAACCTTTAATGATATCGTCATCGTCTTACAACATTATTGCCCATCTTACACTTTGAAGTTGAGATTTTGAATAAATCAGCTCTTCAGGATACCTGCTGTGAGTAAATAAGAAAAAAACCTTTAACACGTTCAAAATAAAATTTGCCTAACTCATGTCTGTGACTTTGAGATTGGGAATAAAATGTTGTCTATCACAAAACACGTTGTCAGTTAGGAAGAAATATATTTGCATAATATCTCAGTTTATTCCACGCCTATCTTACAATATGTTATTATATGAATAGATGACTTGCACAACTGCTTACGTCAATTTTGCACTTTTTGAGAAAGGACCAAACATTGCTAGGATATCAAAATGTATTGCGAAATTCCTGAGAATTATTTAAGCAATTCTGTATGAACATGTCTTTAAAAATTAGCTGTAATTTAGATAATTCATCAAATAGTTTAATTTATTAATTGGCTATTTTTTAAATATTTTTTGTGTTAAAAATGGATGTTAGCCGTTTTGCAGGACAGCTCATCAAATTTTAACTTAAGAACCACCCATCTTACACATTTTTGAAAAATGTCTTTTTCAATTCTACATAAGGCTATGATGCACTTTATTAATTCCAAATTTCAACATCTGGGCATGTTTGGACATTATACCTTTTTATGCTCAAATATGGTAAAACGATGCCAATTCTTGGGTATAAAAATAACATTTTCGGGATTATAACCAAACTTAGATACAAGTTAAAGGTCTGTAAGAACCTGCTAAAACTATTTTTTTAAGAAATGGTCTCTAAGCGGTTTTGCAATTCAACTCTTTATATAGGTGCCTATCTCTATTGAGATTGTTTGTGGTTACGTAATGCGTCTACAGACATGTATATAAACATAGCCATTATTTTCCCTTGTACCATCATTAGGTAACTATACATGACATGTACACAATTGGAAATGAACTACAAAAAATAGACCTTTATTCTTAATATTCTCATGTCTTTTTTCAAAACATTATATAGAGCTGGCAAGAACGAATCAAAACAGTAACCGCAAGCTTGAAGTATAAAATGCTCCATGACTGAACCATGTTACCCGTATTTTTCTCTTAAAACTCTGCTAGAAATTACTTCTTGAAAATTAACAAATTTCTCCTACCGTATCAGTTGTCATCAACTACTCGTATTAAAAAACATTTAAACTAATAACTAAAAAGTTTGTTTAATACAACAATCTTAATCAAACTCTTGACTTTTAAATTCATTTCAACCTACTTAAAAAGGCTTAAATATACCACATTATACTTTATTAAACAACATTATACAACTTTTCAGTGTCAAGTTGCTTATTTCAAATACGAAGTGTTGATTTGTGTTATTTTAATTCTGTCAAACTAATGTAAATCATGTACTAATGTTTGTCCATGTTAATGATAAAGAAACATAAATGAGTTATTTTTTTTAAATCTTGGGTAGTATTCTATAACACGAGGCACTTAGAGCATTTCGAATTAGCTATTCTATCATCATCGTCGTCGTCATCGTCATCATCATCATTATCATTATCATTATCATCATCATCATCATCATCCATCATCCATTTTCTATCAACTTCTGGATGAAGGCCTCAATACCAATTGGAACTAATCAAGTTCTGATGAAGTTCATATCGTCGATGCTTTCTCAGTGTGCCTCTGCTCCACTTTCCCTCCATCAGAGTTTACATTGTTGGGGCCACACTCTCTTTGTGACACCTGCGCATTTCAAAGTTTTCCTTTTCACAGTTTTTAGTATGTCTTTTGTTTGATCCATGGCCGACCAATTTATAGGTTTTTCTATCTTTGTAGGTGATTTTCAACATGCTCCTCTCTATATTGTGCTGTGATGTCTCTATTTGAGCACATCATCTAATGAGCACATCATTGTCCATGTTTCTGCTGTCATAGTTGGCGAATGTATTAGTCGAAAATCTTCTTTTTAAAACATATCGGAAGATCCCCTTTAATTATTGAGCAATGTCTCCAAAATGCCTGCCATCCTGCCTTTTTCCTTCTTCTAATCTCATTATCAAGGTTCCTGTCTATAATCATTCTCATTGACATTTTTTGTGTGCATTATTTTGGGTGGTCATGTTAATTTTAGAATCGAATTTACAACTTGACTTTGATTATATAAGGGTGCTCTGGCAAAATAAGAGAAAAGGCGCAAATTTAAAAATCAAGTTTATGAGATAGTTCAATCTCTATAATCTAAGCTTTTGAATGATATAGAATATGTCACACTTCATTTATTTATTTTTCATTTAGAGATCAAAATCAAAAGCAGTGTACTGAAAATATTGCTGCAAATCAATGTCAAAGATGCTGATAACTACATTATATAATGGCAAGATCAAATCAATAAACCGTGAAATATTGTCCTTCTCGGTGTAATGAAATACAGCGTCCGTGCGACTGAGTGTCCTATCCTAGCTACTATTCAATTGTGTAGAACGTACTTGCACATGTGCAATCAATAAATCATTGATTGCGACTTATTCCGTCTGTAGTTTATTAGACTCGAACTCCTGGTTATGGGGACACTCAGTCTCATTACACCGGCAAAGATGGCATCAACATTTTATTACAGGTAAACACTTATGCATAAATGCGTTTTATGTCAAAAATGAAATTTGACTCCTTCACCCTATCTTTTACTTTAGATGTCATTTATTCAAAATCTAGATTTGCCACGTTCCTCTAATTTTGCCTGAGCAGCCCACATATTTTAAATTTTACCCCCCACCCCATTATTTCATATAGAATGATTTTCTTAACTTTGTGTTATACTGTTAGTATTAGCCTTATTTGATCCATGATATAACATTTTAGTAGAAACAGAAGCTATGCATTCTGTTTCTCACAATCTATCGTCTTTGTTTACGCATTTGTCACAAAGAGGCAGATGCTCCGTGTAATTTGATTCCTTGATATTCATTTTGTTTGCAAAACCAACATCAAATGCTTCTTAGTTTTCAGCTTTACACGCGTTGATATTATGTTACGGTCAAATTGGACAAAGGCTAGAAATTACCGAAAAGCTATATCAGTTTTCGACAATAAAACAGTTTTTAAATTTACCCATTCTCAGCCCGTAATAACTGACCAGATACCGAATTTCAAAGGTTCCTTCCTTTTACAAAATGTTACTGACGAGATCGCTATGTATGGTATGATCTGCGAATAATGACGCAATTCCATGTGGTATATAGTAACACAATAAATATTCCAAGAAATTTAATCAATCAATTCCACGGATCTACTTAGATATATATGTATTTAAAACAATGCTAGTTCTTGTCTGGACCAAAGTCAAGGTAGCACAGTTATGCAATCAAATAATGATCTAGTTCTGGCTCAGTAAAGGATGCACCACTTGATTCTCAGAGGTGGGGCACTGGCCAGGGGCATAAATTTGTTTTGAAAAAAAAACTTTGCCGCCAAAAACAATTATTGATCATAGACAAAAAGAAACAAGAAAAAATCCCAACTCTTCATGGACAAAGAAAATCATAAAAATGCAAAAGAAAAAAGAAAAAAAAATGGCGGCGGCGAAAAACAAACAAACAAACAAACTAGACTTGACCCTAATTGCCTTGCCACTAAGACGTAATAGTCTTCTCCTGTTCTCGCACTTTTCCAAATAATGAACAGATTCTAATTCCTCCTAGAATCATGCACGCAGTTTAGTTTTTGTTTTCTTTAATTCTAACGTAATATTGCGCAGGGCCTTAAAACTCTTATGGCCCCATCACATGGGTTGAGATAGTACCTACACATTTTTTTTATATTTTTAGATAATGTATCAGTAAAACTATGCGGTGCCCACACCTTCATCTCAGAGAGAGTTTGGGTAGCCTGCAGACTGCATAATACGTCATGTGTACGAGGGTTACCACTTGCTTGATCTAAAAGTGTACAGGGGGCATTAACATTTCATTACCCTGCCGAAAGGCTTCGGCAGGGTTCTGTAATTGACAAGTTTCTTTCTTTCTTCTTCTTCTGGGAACCCATTGATGATGTGTTATATCTCCGGCATACCGTGACCAATTTTGACCATTATTATGTTCTGATGTGACCGATTTCCCAAAAAAATCTGACAGGGATATCGGACATAAAAACAAAATGTCAGATTTGAACATAATAATGATAAAATTGGATGGATTTTTTTGCATGATACTCAAAGATATTGGTCTCCCTATGAGTTTTAGAACCATCGAGCTCGACGCTGCGCGTCTCGCACGATATTTCGTAAAACTCATAGCTCGACCAATATATTTTTGTAACATGCTCAATCCATCCAATTTTATATCAAACTTGGGTGAAGGGGCCAGGGCCACCTCTCCTTCATGTCACCTGACCCCTGACCCCTCAAAGGTCACGCAGGGGTCACGGGGTCAAAAACTTGATTTTCACAAAAAAAGTTTCAACTCAATTACGTTACATGGTATGGTCCTGAAATTTGGGGACATGAAACCTCTTGACATTGTCCACAAAAGTTATCGAATGAAAAAAAAATCTGGGGTCATATGGGGTCACAGAGGTCAAATAAAAAAGTCAAATTTTCAACTTTGTCCGATTTCGACGTTTAAGGTGTCGAATTTGTTCGTCTTGGGCCAACGATCAAAAGTGTCCATGGTGACCCCATTGCCCGACCCTTCCTTGGGGGTCAGAGGTCAAAAGAATGGTCAAGGGCGAGGTCAAATGTTCAACTTTGTACAATTTCGACGTTTGAGGTGTCAATTTATTCGTCTTGGACCAACGATCAAACGGGTCCAAGAAAAAAAATTGGACCCGTTTGCAGTGACACAGTCCTGTCTAGTGATGTTTTTGAATCTGTTATTGCACGCCTTTGCCAATGTTTGTGATCTTGGTGGCGTTTAATAGGAGAGGACCATACCTATCTATTGATAGCAAAACCAAGTTCATAAAGGGTACGTTAAAAAAAAGGGGGTGGGGGTGAATTGCAGCAGCCCCCTGGTTAGACGTGTTACAAAAAAGACTTGGTTAGATGAGAGTTAAAAGATACACTAGCGGTTTAAAGTATTTCCGCACAAACACTTTATTCAGCCATATCTCACAAGGCGTTTGTAAGAAATCTATCTGGAAACTTATGTTGCTTTTGGTCAGATCTGATAGGTTGGCGAAGTCAAGCGTGACCAGGACATTTCATCGCCTGCTTGTCACTCTATTACATATACACATTCCACATGACCACTCAACTTGAGCGGTGAAGTGACCTTGACCCAGGCGTTGTCAAATCAAATTTGTCCTTAAAATCACGTTTTTCGACCTATTTGTGTTGTTGCCCCTACCTATACGTGAGAAGGTTGATCGCATTCGGAGCTCAAATTTACACTTAACTAGATGACCTATCAGATCTGACAAAAAGCAACATAAGTTTCCAGATAGATTTCTTATAAACGCCTTGTGAGATATGGCTGAATAAAGTGTTTGTCTGGAAATACTTTGGACCATGAGTGTACGGCAGACTTTAACAATGATAGATATAATTCTACCCTTGAAATACATGGACGAAAATTGAAAGAATATTTGAATCTAATGTCATCGTATTTTAAGCCATGACCTTCAGTTTGAATCTAGAAAGTGACTTTAATTTACATAAAAGCATTTCTTATATCTTAAATGCTCTCTGTAGACAGAACTAGTCATTACGTATGGGAATATGACACGCACCAAAGTGTCACTTGAACATGTTGCCTTGGAGTCGTTCACCTTTACCTTAAATATATAAATTAGCTTTAATTATATTCAATTACAACCTTTTAACTAAAAACTATTCTATTTTCGATTATTTTAAAGCCTGTTAGGTTAGCATTTCATTTATATCTTTTGATAATTTCGTCGAAAATAGTTGATGAATTAATTAGTTGGTACTGCATAAGTGTTGGCTCTAAAAATGGCATTTGCACGGGTTAAACATATGAAAATGAACATCACAATGGCAAATGGGCAGACTTTATGAAGTAATATGAACATATTATGAAACATTTAAACCAAGCAAAAAAATACCGGGCTAAAAAGGGATACTATCAAAGTGCTAAGATTTTTTTTAAGAGCGCGAGTTTGTTACATGATTGTTACATCAACACAACCATGGGCGTCGCTATAGCGGCGACCGAGGTGGCCGAAGCCACCCCACTTTTTTGCAAAAAAAGAAAAAAAAACAAGATCGAAATGAAAATACTAAACAGAGATTTTTTAAAATACAATCAAAATCTATGTACCAAATCGCGTGAATAATGTTT
>JXSR01S010667.1:20330-51113 GCA_000969725.1 Ophiothrix spiculata
ATAAAATGCATTGTTACTTTGTTACTTCAGTTACTAGAAACAAAATAAGTTGCACATTCCTTATCCTCTCAAAATGAAAAATAAAATACCGAGTGTCTCTGTTTTTCACTACTTTAAATCAGAATAATTTGAAAAGCTGCAAGCAAAAAAGATGTATGTAAAACTAGAAGCATGGATACTTTTTGATACCAAACATGATGTTTTAACTCAATTATTGTTTGCTACAGTCCTTTCTCAGGAGCGAGTATGAAGAATGAGATGTTTTTCCACTTTCACATGTAGTCCAGAATATAATAATTTTGAAATAAGATCTTACCAGGTGATTTTATTTCGATGGGCTTATTATTGTTGTATCAACATATTCATAGACTGGTGTAAGTGTAGTTATATATAAGAAAGAACATCAACATTTCTTGATGTTTGCTTAATTAATGTAAAAATATTTTAACAAAATACCAATGACCATTAATCGTGTTCTAAATAAAATTCTCTCAGAAGTGTTGTTGGGTAACGTTAATAATACTAATGTATGACAGGAACAAGCCAACATTGACATGATTAAGGATTGCAGACTTTTCTGAAATGCAATACTTAAAATACTTCGGAATAGCAACATTCATTTTTAGAAGAAAAAAGAAACAACATGTAAAAGAAATTTCTATTAATTTAGTTTCATGATTTGTCGTTTGAATTGTATTGAAAGTTATAATCATATAAAGTTGACAATAGTGCTACGATCTTTCACACCACGGATGCGTCCCTTGAATTTAATGCATATGCAGTATTGGGATAAGCATGTTTTTCAGCCAAATGTTATAAATAGATAAATACTATTTTTGTAACACGTTTTCCTTGGGGGGTGGGGGGGGGGTCGTTGTAACCACCCGCCTATATTTTTAGAACGGAGCCACCTATGAACTTGTTTTGATAACAATAGATAGGTATGGAGTTCCCTTTTCTAACGATAGCAAGACCAAAAAATCGGTCAAAGCGTAAGTTTATTACGACGCCATAAAGAACGTCGGGATCGGAAAATCTGGATTTTTGCTAAAATGGTTACCAAATTCAAAATTTACTATAAAAGTTCTAAACAACGGATTTATATCAAATTATTTTGCTAATAAAGAAGAGAAATGATTATTCTAACATGCCCTGCAAATTTCAGCTTCATAGCATGCATTTATTTTTCAAAAGGGTGACTTAAAACTTTCAAAAATGTCGCCGGGTTGCAACAACCCCCCCCCCCCCCCCACCTACACCCGAACTTTGACGGCCTACCCTAACCCCACCGTAGGTGGTACTTCCCTAATTTTATCATCAAAATTACCGCAAAGGATATTAAAGAGATTACTCAAATGCCTGGGGTCGGTTGCTTTTGCGTTTTAATGCAGCGGGGAAAAACCTTAGGGGGTTGCAACCCCTCCCCCCTGGGTAGACGAGGTTTAAAGGCTGGCTCATACTATGAGCGACAAGAAACGTTGAGCTTCGAATGTTGACAAATGATGATTGCGTACCTAGTGGCATCGACTAAAGACTAAAAGCAATATCTGCTGGAACGACTTACAGCGACAACACCACGATAGGGATGAAAGACTACTAAGTGACGGTAATACATGATGGTTAGCGGGAAAATCAAAATTGCAATATCCAACTTGACTTAGCTCTAAGCTACCCATTTTTCTTTAAAGTGTAGTAATGCCCATGTAATAATGCAACCCTTTGATCTGTAATATTTAAATATATTATCAAGTGAACCAATGCTTTATATAATAAAGTGTACCAATGCCGGAGTTACTTATTTAGTTACTTATACTCCTTGGATATTTATATCTTATATCTCTAGTACATTGACGGAAAAAAAAAGCGAAACTTATAGATCACGAGCGGGATCACGAGGTATGTTAAAGCGGCCTTGATAAAGGAAAACATTTTATCGGCATCATTCAGGCATTGTTCAAAAACAATATTTTGACATTAGATGTTCTTGACCTCACCTTACTAGACACATGGTTCCTGTTAACTTAGGATCGAAGGGGAATGTTATGCAATGACATTGAGAAGAAGACTTTTAATTGCCTTTGGTCCCGGCCTTTGGTCAAGGGGTCGAAGATTTTGATCATTTAAATGTTGTTGTTTTTACCTTAAATTACCTGAACTTGATATAACCAGTACACCTTGGATCAAGCGCAATGGCGCAAGTTTGGTCAATGTAGCCACAATTTTTAAAAATGTATTAGACTGACAATAAATGACCAATGACATTTGCTCAACTTTTTATGAATTAGAAAATTGATGTCTTGACGTTCAACGACCTTGATCTGGCCGGATCGTTTTTGAACACCTTTTTTGCAATTTGACATTGAAATAATATTTGACTCTCCAAACTCCTTCATGTCTACAAGTTTCATCATCTTATGTTTATGCTTGAAAATACATTTACTATGAAACAAACCTTTTCAAGATGCAAGCCACAATAATTCATAGTTCACGCTTTATTTGTGTAATAAAGCTTATATCTTTTCAACCAGATCAGGAATTCTGAAATTAGTTTTCTTTGCATGTCTTTATCACCATCTTCACCAAAACATGACAAGCAATTACGGGTTCTGAGAAGACAAGCTTGAAATTGAAAGCATCCAAGAATCGGCAGTAAGTCTAACTAATAAACTAATTTTACACCGAAATTTCTCTCGCTACATAAATGAAGATAATCGTGGTTTGTTTGAAAAGCTTGTGAAACTATAAAAGCTTGTCAGTTTTTATAAGCCACGTTGACAAAAATGACTGTACCTTTTGAGTCTCACATGTCGGTTGTCGATCGTTATAAAATTGTTACCAATATAAATACTCTTGCTGCGCTACTGTTTACCGTAAAGGACTCGACCATGTTGAATTTATTTATATAATTATCAATACAATTAAGATGTCTCAACAGGCATAAACTTGACCTTCCTTAATGATATATTTATGTTTATTATTTGGATTATGTCAATTGACCTCAAATGATCCACATACGTCTCAGCTTTGCTTTAACGCAAGGTGCTAATAAATCATTACCAGTTCTATTTTAGATAAAACATGCTGTCTTCTCCGCAGCAGAGTTATCTTATCTCTTTGTTGAACTTTTTAATTACTCTTAACATTTTAATAGTGCCTTGAATGTAGACATGAACTATAAGTGAATCTAAGCTGCATGCTTTAGTATTTATAGGTTATCAATAATGAATACTCTTAATATGAAGATAAACATATAAATAAATTAGAATAATGGTTCAATGCCTATATAGATTAGGTTATTAATTAATAGAAAATTGTGGAAAATGAAAGCGCTGAATGAAGGAACGAAAATGAAGGAACGTTCCAACACTTAATTGAAACTTAACTGAAAAATTGAAATTGTGATTGTTCCATTTTTTGAAATAATATACAGTTTAGCTCTTGTTTTTAATTTTTCAATTTGACATTTTGAATTGTTTACATTGGGATACTCTAAATGACATAACAGTTCAATCAAAAATCAAAAATATAGCTAACAGGATGACACATATAAACAAAGGTTCAATCCATGTTTGCAGCGATCCATGATAGCAAGTGATCCAAAGTGATATAATGGTTGGTGGAATCACATCGTGAAGCATAATGAGTTATGACATTGCCTATACAGCATTAATACTTATACATGTCTTGTTACTCTCGTAGAAAATTGACACGTAATGAAGAAGTTAATATTTGAAAAGTTACAAGGCCATGCTCCATGCGGTGAGCATAGAATGTTGTTTGAGTTCATGTTGTCCTAGTAGGAATTCTAATCTCGCACAAAGACTTCACGATATTATGTTATAACAAATTGTCTCGGCAATCTATAATATATAGTTCAATATATTTGTCTGTTGTCTATAAATACTTAAAAATAAAAGTATCTCTAATTTAGAGAAACACAAAAAGGGTTTATAGGTTTCTTCTATCAAAAAATTAAAAATCCTTAAACAAGCCATCGATTGAATTGAATATTGCTTTGAGATATTATGACCATTGTTCCACCCTTGTTGAAATTTAAAAAAACGAACATTTTTTTTAAGTTTCTCTGAACCATTATTTGTGACCCTCAGCCTTAGCATGAGACCAAAAAATCAAGTTTTGGGCCCTTATGGTACCTTTCGATATGGCAGATCACATTTGCCAAATATCTAATGCTATAACTAGGCCCCTATCAAAGATGTAAACTGCATTTTTTCCCCAAATCTTTAGTGAGAGTCGGAGAGTTATGACCTTGAACCGACTATTGAAAAAATCTGACTAGAATTAAATGCATTTTAAGGTTAGTGAATTCTATTTTCCTTATCTTTAAATATGGCAAATTAGAAAGATTTTGAATAAATTGGGAAATATTGTGGTGAGGACATTTACCCAATTTTTATTATGAAATACATTAGAATAAAATGTTGAATTTATGTTAATTATACCCGGACGTGTCATTATTCAAGGTGAATTGATCACATGTTGCTGTTATACACTATTATGGACAACTTTAAACTTGATCTGTCAATGGAAAATGAAGACAGCAAGAAAGTATCACGCATTATATATGATATGAATGCTGAGAATATGGCAAATTACAATATGTAATAAATCAATTTTGAAATCCCCGATTTCATCAAAGTAATTCTTAAATGTCAGTAATGATAATGCTTCAATAAAACTGTTAAGAAGGTCATGATATTACTAGAAAACAAACAAGTTAACTTATTTTCGCTTTAGAGAGGGTTGTTTGATTTTTGGCGCGTATATAATATTTATGTCACATATTTTAGATTAGTTTGATACTTATTATAATAGAGTGTGAATAGAAACAGGATGTGATAACGCTCGTTGAATTAACTTACTCTTTGTGGGTTTGTAGCAAGGTGAAAACACGAAGAAAATTTCCAACGAAGAAAACAGGGTTATGACCGCATATCGACAAAGGTGATAAATCACAAGTACCTTGTAATGTAATGACCTAAATAAATCCCAGCACGAACACCGATCAGCTTACAAGCTCTGACATTCAGATGCCGGTTGTTAATGTAGATATCTCGTTTGAGAAAGTAGTTGATTTACTACCAAGAGAAGGAAAACGATTATTGAAATAGCTTTCATTTTATTATGATAATTTATTTTATATGCTATACAATTAATTAATTTGGAGTTTCAGAGAACAGATCATTTGAAACCTTTGGTTTCTGGTTATTCCTGTCTTAATATAATCAGAAAAAAACATTTACTTTGCAGTAAAAGTGAAGCACGGACGCTCATTGATAGGAACAAGTGACAAAATTCTTAAGTAAATCCTTCTTAGACCGTAGCTATTTAAAGAACTTCTGTATGATCCAAAGATCCAAAAGCAAGTTCGGATTATCCGATTGAAGATTTGTTTGTAATGTAAAGTATATATTTGTTGTCATATTTTAGAAACTCATACCCTCAACATGAACACTGTTGATTTTCAGGAGAATTTCTAGAAGTTAACTGCTCATTTAACTGCTCATAAACTTTGGGACTTCCCATCGGCGACTTGAGTCACCGTTAGTAATATATTGTGCAAAGCAATCAATATTTTCGACATAAAGAAAAGAGTCTAGAAGTCTTTCTTACTGTATAGATTGTTTTGCGGATAAGAATTTACTAATTGGTAATCTTCTTCAAGATTATAATTGCTTTGGTTGTACAAATGGCAAAATACACGGAAACTAAGCTTATAATAACTGAACTCTCCTTGTTATGATCCATGCTAGTATAGGAATAACCGCTGCAGCACCAAGTAATAATTCGAACTTCATGTGGTAACCGTCCCCTTAGGAAAACGGCATTTTGGAAAATGGAAAAAGAAAATGAAGTTGGACAATAAATGTTGAATATACTATGCTCTATTTACTACCTGCATGCTTTGCATTTAGAAAATTGAGATTACAAGATCACAATTCTCTCAATTGAGTATGGTAGGGAAATCTCAGAGATTCCTAATTTCAACAATATGTTTGTGTATTTATACTGATATCAAGTAATTGATAAGACACGAAGCATTTTGTATTATAAATTATCTGCATAGTGATGAAAACTGAATAATAATGTTGTTTTACTTCAGGAACTTTAAGTAGTCATTCAGCAATCAGCAGTAGTCGGAAAATGTAAATTATGTCTACATACTTTTATCAAATGGAATTTTAAACATCAAATTGAAATGTAGATTTGTTAGACGTACTTCCGATATACATAGGGGTCTGTTTAAGGAGATGAATAAGACGTATTTCAACGATGAACCTGTATATATTTATAAGATAGCCAACTGCCTGTCACGGATAACAAAGATGCCTACACTGCTTTATTTCTACACATTAAAAGCAACTAACATTATTGTTCAATGCAATATATATTGGTATGTTCCTGGTTTGTTTGCATTTTAATAATTACAGTATAAGTAATACTACCATTTACGTTAAACAAAACAACGTTGCTGTATTACATTCATTTGGTTTCAAAATGTGACATACGCTTCCAAAAGATAGAGTTGATCAATGTGTAGCTGTGCGGATGAAAGTTTGAAAAAAAATATGAAGTGGTACAAATGAACGTTTCAAATTTAAGAGTGCAGAGGTTATCAATATATGAAGGTAAAATAATTGATGGTTCCATAATTAGATAGTAAAAATTATGGTTGCAAGCCTTTGCAACGGAGCATGAGATTAGGATTTCTTTTTATCACGAGGTAAAGGCTAAGTGTAAACTTATACACCATCAAAGTTGGATTTGGAGTGACATTAGGGTAGCATGGTGTGCTTATGTGCTTTTGTTGTGAGCACCACGTGTCCCTGTAAGGACCAACCTGGATAAGGTACTTTATGTGATTCAAAACCACACATTGGGTTAATCATATGTATTCTATTGCTTCTTTACCTCTAGCTATATTCAAGAAAAATTGTTCAGAATATTATAACTCGACAATGAAAGCATCGATAGACGTGAATCGCTTTTTTAATGCATCTTGTAAAATCCCAGATAGCTGATTAAAATTGCTTGATCCATCCTTTGGTAAGGAAGGCGGAAAAATTATTTTATTAATGGTTTGTCCTCAACAACATTTCTTCCCCGGTGCAGGTGAGCGGGTGGTTGGTAAAACATTTTCCGATATATATAACTTTTAGAATCCATTATCAGCACTATAAGTACAAAACTTACCAAAGGTTAAAGGTATCTTCAATTATGTATTAAGTCACATTCTTAACTGTTTATAGGGGTGAAATAATGTCAGTAAATGAACATAAAATTGGTTGAGGACAAATTAATCGGGATAATGAGGTGCATTTGTAAGTGTATGTGTTTTTGTTTTCTTCTTCTTTTTCTAAAATATAATTAATGGCCTAATTTTGTTTTTGCTTTGGGAGAATTGCTTTACAGTTTGAGTGGATAACATGGTGTTAAACAAAACGAAAACGAATTAGTTCTAAACTTGATGATATTACAGTCAATGTTTTCTTTTTCATGTCAAAATACTTCAATATCTTGATAGGCGTTGCAGAGAGTTGATAATCCTTGAGCTTGTCAATTTTGCGTTCATTTCTCATACATCAGTCGTATCTCTCAAAAACCTTTTGAGTGAATTCTACTTAGGACATGATTGATGCTTATGGGCATATCGGCAAATTCATTACGAAAACAAACATCATGAAATATTGTTTTCTAAATGTGACCGTCCATCCCAAACCAGCCGTAAATGATACTTCTTGTCATTTTCATCGTTTCAAAGGGAAGTTGTCAGGGAGTAAAATGTATAAATGAAATAAGCACGTTAAAAGATCAGTTAATCTTATGTTTTCTGCTGATTTTCCTCAAAATATACAGATATATTTCATATTTCCCATCATTTTCTTTAAATGAAACGTTGATTGTGTTTTGAAGTAAGCACAAGGATTATGATTTTGTCAGAAAACAAATTTTAACAAATTACGACCTTGACACATATTTTCACCTGTAGGGCAAAATGATGCATTTGCGACTCCTTTGAAACAGACAGTGACAAATAATTAACTACACTACGGCATTCAACAACAATTGTAAAGCCTAGATAAACTGTGCCCTTTTACACGCGTTTTGTTACAAAATTCCTTATCATATTGTTCAGGGAATTCTATCTCTTTAATAACATTAACTTGGCACATCCATTAGTGATATTCTATCGCACAATTACCTGTGTAGGCATGCCCCATTTCTGTAGATTGAGTGTTGAATTACAACAAACGATATCTTTTGCCATCTGTTACGTGAACGATTGCTTGGAAACACTTTACATACATCTAGACCATCATCTTAGTTTATTTTTTATCATGTTGCATTATGGCCAACCTCTGCATTGTCTTTCTGATTCGATTTGCAGTACAGAATGATTCGATTCATTAACGAAAAAATTCGCATATATATAATATAATATTTTTCCTGCTACGAAAGTCGTGTTACTAATCTAAACCATATGCATGTTTCTTTGAAACAGCAAACATAGAGTATTCAGTGTGCAATAACAACATTACTTTAACTGCCTAAATTGAATTTATGTGCAGACTGCTGTCTACTCTTGCATTAGAAATTATTAAAAATGTCCTTTAGCAGAATATAAAATGAAAAACCATTTCATTTTTACGTGTGTTGGCGTGTGTGTTTATAAATTGTTTATTGATCAATAATGAAATATAGTACGGCACTGATAGTGTGTCATTATTACAAAATTTGATAATTTCAATTCAAAAATTATTGCAAGATCAATGATCTATGGCTGGCAAAAAGGGATCGTTACATAATAATGTAATGAAATTTGTAAAATTGTAATAATAGTAATTCTATCGCGACAAGAACAACGACATCTTATGCTGTATGAATTATCATGGTTTCCAAAACCTGTTTTCCAGCATCGAATTGTATGTATGTATTAGTAACATCCCGCTAGTCCAAAGGCTCGCTATTTTAAAGTTTCATTAGTCAATAAATGAATACCTGAGGTTTCGCCAGTCCTTGAGTCCGAAAATACGGTTCACAAATCCGAATTGAAAAAAAAAAAAAGGTTCACCAGTCCGAGAATGAAATAACTTTCACCAGTCCGAAAATGAAAACAAAAAATTTCCGCTAGTCCGGAAAGAAATTGAAAAATAACATAATTAATTATTTTTTTGACTAGTGAGCCCTATTTTATTTTCGAACTAACGAATTTTATTTAATTTTCTGACTGGTGGACCTTATTTTTTTCGGACTAGCGAGTCTAATTTTATTTTATTTGCACCTTATTTTATCTTGGACAAACGAGCCCTATTTCATTTTCGGACTAGCGAACCTTCGGACTTGCGAAATTTGGGATCAACGGGCAGTAATCGATGCTCTTAGATATTTTTTTCTAATTTTATAAAACAGCAGGAATACAGACAAAATTACAAAAATATATTCAGCTTAGATTCCCATTATTCAACATTATTATAATACAGAAAATAATCGTGCGTATCAAGTATATTTTATTTCCTTATTTTATGTCATTACAATATGGTCCCATTGCTTTTAGCAATTCGACTTCCTTTCTTTATAATACTTTGCTTTACCTATCTATAAATAGTGATATCTGTCACAAATAAGAATGGTGATGAAACATCAAACCATGATAACAAATAGAAATAATGGTTTAAGAGTCTTAGACTCAAGAACGATTGTGCAATAAATTTAGTAAAATGACCGTCCATCTCAAACGAGCCGTAAATGCAGCAAACTTCATTTTGCGCTACAGGTGAAAATACATGTCGAGGTTACAATTTGACAGATTCACAATCGTAATTCCACAAATAGTTCAAACACGTCTAAGGACCACCGTTTCATGTAACAGTGCATTCTGTCAAAAACATCAATAACTGAACCCCATCAAACAGCAGTGGAATAATGTTATTAGTCCTGTTCGTTGCTTACGTAATTGTTATTATGAATCCCGGTGCTGATGTAATGATACACTTCCATCTATTATAGGATTATTTCAACATTTTAAGAAATCAGACGAGTTATCTTTATCTACAAAATGATGAGCGTGTACGTATGACAGGAAATTTGTCATCGAATTATAAAAGGAAATGTTATTGCATAATTTTCCACTTCTAATATTCCTATATTATCTCTCACCCATACAACCATTTTACTACGCCAACAACTGAGTACGTTCAGTCAAGAAATTAAAAGAAAGAAGATCACATTTTTTAATCAACACAACATCTGAAAAATATTGCATTGCATTGCAATCAATAATCCAAGATCTGTTTGGCATAATACAACGCGTTTTCCACGGTATATCGATTTGTTTAAATCCTTTTTCTCGAGGCAGATGCAAACCGTGAAAACTGTTTGGCTTAGATGATTTTGATTATCTCAACTTCACTGCCTTCGGCTCTTTCTGTCATATATAATTAGAAAAGGATCATCTTTGCATTAAATATGAAGTAAGAAAGCTCTTTAATACAAAAGGGATGACATAATGGGGCTCTCCACACGGAAATGCATCTAGATTAAACAGGACTTAAGCAAACGATCGCAATAGCTTAAGTGACTGCGCGTGTACATACGCGTAGTTGCGTTATCTCCACACACACATGCACATCCCAGCATGTCACTACGCGCACCTGGAGTAAAGTCAGATTGACGCGCGACTGTGTGAACACAATCTTCACTTTCGAAATCTACATTTATCTGGATGCATCTACATTTGACGCTTCCGTGTGGAGAGCCCCATTATCAGATCAGAAGTAAAAACCCTTCTTTACCTCCCGTAAAGGGTTTTTGTTTTTTTTTAAATTTTCAGTTTTTGTCCTTTGAACCGAGTATAACATTTATTTATCTCTACAAAGTACAATAGCCAAAAATATAACAAATAGCAAAAAAAAAAATCAGAAATAAGCAAAATTCGTAGAAAAAATGTTAACAGATTTTTGAACTGTCTTGCTACTTGAAGATCACAAAAGTTTATAATTATTTTATATCCTTCAACGTTTCATGTTTTCCTTACAGTAGTACTTTTTACAAAAACAACAACAGAAATGATAATGGTATAGCCTACCTTTTTACTTTATATTCGTAACTCTAACGCTGGATACCTAAATATATGTATTGACGCTTAATATTGTTTCGTAATCCATTTTGTAACCCAGGTTTGAAAGATTTTTCCTGCTTTCCTGGTTCTGGTTTTAATTGTCTTTGATATGATTCCATTGAGATACACTGATAAGTGTTTCAGAATGTTGTTTTCTAATAAGCTGTTAAGATTGTTAAACGTTATACATTCATAAATCAATCGTCATAAAATACTTAAGTTCTATTCTCATGCCATTTGACGATATTCTTATATCCCATACATACTGATTTATTGTTATTTCTTAATTTCCTTATACATTTACATACATTTGCATGGTATAATCAATGGGCACACGTCTGAGCTGGTTGTTTTCAACTCTTTCTTCATATAAAAGATGATTTTTTTTTAAATGTTAATTCTCCATATGCTAAACTGATTTACAATTCGCATAAGGGGATTTCTGATATAATTTATTTCACGATTAATCATTTTTTAATAAATCAAAAAGTAATTCATTCCATTATACTCATATATGCAATAGCTATAGACCACTTTCGTATGACCCATGTTACAACTTGTGTGCGCAGATGACGTCATTCGCATAACTATGTAATATGGTTGTCACGATAAACTCTCGTAGTTACGGTACTTTCAACTATATAGAGATTTTTCTTTCCAACGTCTTCCGAAATATAACAATATTCGAATACGTTGATAAGTGTTGTTTTTCACAAAGTCCATAATCCTTAACCCGTCGAATTTGCTTATATATACATCAGTCCTATCACAAAAAACACTTTTTGTTGAATTCTACTGACGACTTGATTGATGCTTATGGGTATACAAACATATTCATTATGAAAATAAACATCGCGTATATGTTTTTTTTTTTATTATTATTTTTTTTTTAATGTTATACTACGGCAATACGATGACATAAATAATACATTTGTTGTACCGATTTCCACGCGTTTTTTAATAAAATTCCTTATCATATTGTTCAGGGAATTTTATCTCTTTAATAACATTAACTTGGCACATCCATTAGTGATATTCTATCGCATAATTTACTGTGTGGGCATGACCGATTTCTGTAGATCGACAGTGTTGAATTGCGACAAATGATATATTTTACCGTCTACGTTACATGGACAATATTGCCTGGACATACTTTGCATTACATATAGATCACCGAGTTTGGGTTAATTACTCTATCATGTTACAAATCTAACCAATCATTGTGCTGTCTTTTATTTAAATTGCAATACATCATTGAATCATCATGCAGGGTATAGAAAAAAAATCAAACTCTCGGGGAACTTTTATTGCACTGATGATAATTGTCTGCGAGATTTGTGAAAAAGGCACGAATCGCTCTAAAAACTAGGTTGTTTTTGACAGTAATTTGACATTCACCCAAAATTTGTCTGATTTATTTATTAGCAACATTCAATATTGCCAGAAAAAATTATGTGTAGTCAGAAATTCTGGCAATTTATATTATTTATTATTTAATATTTGACTTTATTATCATTTTATAATTTTACCAATTTTCTTTCTGGGACTTCGAACTTTTTTCTGGGAACGGCGCGGCCGCGTTGCCGCGGATTTCGAAGACCTGATTGAATGATTCTATAAATTAATTCTAGAAAGAAATCGCATAGCCTAGTGTTGTATTAATCCAGACCAAATCGAGATTCGAAGAACATTCTTGTTTTCCTTTCGAATTCGAAATTTAGAACATTTTGTTTTTTCAAATTGAAAGAAATTCTCTATTGATAATTTCACTATGAATAAATCAAATTACATTTCTGTGAAGATTGTTGTCTACTCTTACACTGAACAAATAAATTAGAATTGTAAATATTGTCACATTTTGAAATCAAATACTAGTAAAAACATATATACGTGTCGTGTCTATTATAAGCTAATATCATTATACTGATTGTGCAACATAATATAAAGACAAATCAACTACGACAATTTACGCAGTCGGAAAGTCGTTAAGACTCAGACTATCGCATCCCAGGAGAACCTATTTTTCCGTGCATTGATAAAAATCTGAAAACTACCAAGGCTACGGAATTGCCAACTTGCTCGTAAAAATGAGGAGTTTTTTTTTTTTGTTCGTTTGTTTGTTTGCTTTTTGTTTTGTTTTTGTTTTTGTTTTGTTTTGTTTTGTTTTAAATACATAAATGTACATTTTACACTGTGCTTATCTGAAATCATAGATATCTAGATAACTGAGATATGAATGCATATTAGAAATGAAAATGGGAACGAAGGGATTGGATGTAGTGAATGTGAATTCCAGCATGATAATGAATGGTTGCTGAAGGTACAATAATCTTGGTATTAATTTAATTATTAATAATTATTTGACCTCTTGGTTGACAGTTTTCTTCAGATAGTGGTGGCAACAGAATTTTTAAAGAGGGGCAAATTGGGGGCAAGGAAAATGCATAGGGGCAAGCAATTATTTTTGCAAAATGTTCGAAGGAAACATTAAAGTTCCGTTATATTTGCAAATATTTATTTAATTTGTCCAAGAATCTTGAAAATCGCGCGAGAAATGGCCAATTTAAAAAAAAAAGACGTATTATCTTGAAATTCGCATTAAGCGCACAAAATTTCAATTCCATTCTAGACATTTTACATTTAAATCTTTAACAAAAAGTCGAGTGTGAAATTAATGTCAGTGACTGGAAGTAGGGAACAATGGTGTTTGGCAAGTATGAGTTTTGGGTTCCGTGGTATACTGGACTTATCTCCAGATTGACAAACGTAAATGAGATGAAACAAAAAGGAATTTGAAAGCTTGGTCTTTTTTATTTAGTATGGTGCCAAAAACAATTTATGATGAGAATTAATATTGAAAGCAAGTCATTTTTTATTGTACCATACTTTGAGACAAGCTGTACAGAAAACGATTGAATGTCTTAAAGCACAATTACATGGCATTATTTTCCGGTTTGTTACTGTAGCGATTACTGCCATTTGTTTTTTGAAAGGACAAGGATCATTCTCTACAAAAAAGGATGACAAGGCCCTGATTTATTTGTTTAAAAAATGAAAGAAAAACGTTACATAAGAGATATAGGTATTTGTTGACCAATTGATATAGCTAAAAGTAAAAACTATTCTTAAAAGGAATTTGCCTAAAAGCATATTGGTTTATTGATAAAACATTTTGTGTATTGTTTATTTTTAATATCGAGACAATAAGGATGGTTTTATTACTCTTGTTCCTGCTAATTTTACGATGATTGAATAGATTGTTTTTATGATTACTTTCGTTGAAGTAACAATCCATTTTATGTAGCTATAGCAATTGTGAGATTGTAATCTTTTTATAGGATTCAGTCGACGTTAACGGCTTAATGAATGGAACTCGCATACAAGAAGTAGAGTTATTTTTTATCTACAACATGATGAATGACTACATACGACAGGAAATGTAATACTGAGTTATAAAAGGAAATTTTATTGCTCGAATTTCACTTCGCATTAATATTTACCTTTCTCCCATGAACCATTACGACACCAATAATTTTTGACTCGGTATATATCACGGTGGACTTGTGTCTAGATTTGTTAATTCATTGGGGGCATGCATAATATAGCCATTGTTTCCGGTCAATTTAATCAACTCTATCATATAAAATACAATTACTGCCTATATAAAAAAGGATGCTGCTAAATTCTTAAATTCACACAAATCAAGACACAAGTCCACGGCAACGTACCGTATTTCGATATGAAGAGTCACGTTTAGTAACAGTCTTGTAATGTAATCACTACAAATAAAATCATATTTTAAATATTAAAAAAGATAAAAAACAAGGTATCTGAGCAATAATAAATCTCATTGCAATACATAATCACGGATCTATTTGACATAATATATCGAATCACCTACGGCAAAATTGTTTTATTTTTATATTGTTTTGTATTCTCTTTCCTCGGGGCAGATACAAAAAGTCGAAAACTGTGATTCGTGCATTTTGCTTCGTTGATTTCAATTATCTCAACTCTGCTGCCGTTGGATATTCCTGTCTTAACAGAGAGGAATCATATACTTATGCAATAAAGGTGAAGCGAGGAAGTTTTTTTATAATAGAAAATAAGTGTTGACATAATATCAGAAACATTGTTTCTACTTAGGCTTGCTCCAATTCGACCTATTTTGGCAACAAGAGGTGGCTTAAGTCAAAATCACTAGCTGACGCTGAAAATTTGCTAACTAAAGTCAGAAAAACGTCTTTTAATTATTTCTTTAATCTAATTGTTTTCGTAAATGTAATGATTGAATGGTTGAGAGACATAACCAGTAATAGAAAGGAAGTTACTATTTATCCATTTTCATAATAATGACTTTTGAAACCATTATTAGTAAGCCACATAGATTCGTACCCTTTTCCAACTGTATAAAACTACAACGCATAATGGGGGGAAATGCGCGAGCTGTTAGAGTCCTGATACTTGATAATAAACTCGCTGCAAATTACATTGCGCTTTAATTTATTTGTATTTACTGAAGGCATCCAGATTGATAATGGTTGTTAAAAACCTTTTTAACTTCACTTAAACACTGTCTTTTTAACTGAAAGTATGTGTACCAATGGATGTAAAGATTCAATATTGAGTTTCAATTAATTAGTGATGCTCTGGTTCTGCTTTAGCATGGCTTGTAACGAGTCAAGTTCAATAAATCACCCTTGTTATTACAAGCTTAGTTTCACCGTATTTCTTTCCATTTGCATGTTTTCAACAACAACAAAAAACATTGCTATGTGCGAGTGAGCAATTTGAATTTGTGTGGATATTTCTTGTCAGTTGTTGGAAATATAATTTGTGATAGAAGTATCTTCATTATATTGTAAATTACCATTCGTATAAAATTATTGTACAATATACGGTAAGCAGCTTTATAAACCATTACATATAATATCCGAGGTTGAGCAGCATTAAGGTCTTAGCACCAATTTCGAAATTTTTGGTAGAAATCGCTTAAACTTCGTGGAAATACGACTTAATCGATGCTTATCACAAATCCGAAATAAAAAATGGGGGTCACCGACTTGGTTTTTGAGCTAGAACGCATTTAAAAACCCTATTTTTTTCGCGTTTTTGGTCAAAAATTTGTACACAACCCTATGGGAAATCGCATTTTATGTCGGATAAAAGTAGTTCTAACATGAAACATTTTTGGTAGAATTTTTTTATTTTTTGATATATGGTGCGCACTAATTAGATTTACAAAATTATTAAATAAAAAAATATGGTCACCGGACTCGTTTTCGTGTTATTTAACAAAAACTGTCGATTTTTGGCAAAAAACGATGAACAAATTTACAGATGCGCGTTGGGCGCATGATGGTTTACGCGGCGTAGTACGCACCCCAATGGGTAAATCTGGCGCAAATTTCCAGGTTGATAAGGGATAATAAAGCCGGTATCCATGCCCGGCCAGTGCAGATATATACAATGAAAATATAAAACAATAATAGGCCTATTTAATAATGTATGCATATCCAAGGCCTATAAATACAAAAACCGGCGCATGTGCCGTTTTTTGTATAAATGAAGAATTTTCAGTGAAACTGGATAGTTTGTATTAATCTGAGACGAATATATTCGTCTCAGGTATTAATTTTGTACCTGTTGTATTTGGACACATACATAACTATGATTAGGCTTATATGACAAGTTGCTTTATATTTTCACCACATTAAGTTGGCTTGCTTTGCTTTTTAGCTCAAGTTTACAAATATGATCTAGTTATAACCTCCCGTATAGATTTGGTCCTTGACGTGTTTTGTATAATTATCCATCAGATCTACCTATACATTTTTCATTATTTATGTTGGAAATATTAAATAGGTGTACACATCTCCAAAGTTTAACAATTTGTATAACTAAAAGACCTCTCTAAGTTGTTTTTAAGTTCAAGATGATGAAAAAAAAGACCCTTAACGTTAATCGCATCCGAATCTGGACATTTCATACCCGAGACACCCGTTCGATATTCATACCCGAGATTCATACCTTTTGTCATGTTTGTTTGTAACAAGGGCTATAAATGTTATAGTTTGTTAAATTTTCTGAGTTGGAGTGGATGGGAAATCAATCATATAGGTCTCTCTATGTTTCAAAAATGACTTATTGGGATAATAATATTAATAATGCATTTTTATCATGAAATGGTATGTTTTTAAGTTCAAATTTAAATTTAAAAATTATGTTAGGGAATTGGCCTTGAAGCTCATTTTAACTTTGTTGGATCATGTTAGATACTTGATTTAGATCAATTCTTATTGTTAAAACAAATTTATTTCCAATTTATTCAAACATATATATCCCAAAATACTTCACTCGTCTTAAAATACGGGTATGAACTGTCTCGGGATGAAAATGAACGGGTATGAAGTGTCCAGGATCATTTGCATCATTGCCGTCAGATTAGTTTGTTGGTGTGTACACTGTAAGAAATGTCCGTACATTAACGCTGGATGCCTATTAACTCCGAGTTCCTTGTAAAAATGTAATGCACTTAAAACCTCTGGAAAAAATTCCGTTGTTTTACTGATTTTACGATGATTACGGAAAATTGCGGAAAACGTAAACATAACAATTTATCTAGGCCTATAGGACGTTTTTGGAATTGCTGTTTCTGGTATTATGTGGAAATAACAGAATTTCTTACATAGGTTATTTTTGAATATCTGTTTCTGGCTGGTATCTAATTCGCAATCAAAAGGTTTATTTATTTATTTATTCATTTATTTATTTATTCAATCTCATAAATTTAGCCCAACTCTTTTCTCAAACTTAATATCCCCGTAAGCTGCAAGATTTCTGAGCATTTATCCAGCTTTGACTCTTTCAACATTTTTGAATTGCCTCTTTTCTGCCGAGCGGGCCATTTTCAACAGGCTGTTTTTTGGCGCAAAATCTTTTCGCGACTCAAAAACGCTTGCACGCCCGAGTAACGCACGGTTGCGATTGACGCGTGCGTAGGGACTTTAATCACGCACGGCGGCCAACTAGCATTTTACTGCGATCAATTTTGAAATTGGTGCTAAGACCTTAAAAGGTATTGCGTATAATATGAGGTTTCCATCCTTTTTGGTCATTTAAAAAGAGGCATAAAAATAAAACATAACTTTACTATTTGCGTGGGAATGTTTTTTTGTTCCTTTTCTAGAATAATAATAATCGTCATAAAAACATGATTTAAAATTCTAGATTTTGCTTACTCAACTAAAACCTGCCGAACGTTTAAGAAGGTTGACATTTATCCAGAAAGTCAAATGAGGAACGAGGCAAATACAGAATATAAATCATTGCATCTAGACTTACGTTGTTTAAGCCCCGCCTTGTAATGTCCCATCAAATTAAGACCTGGTATTTTGAAAACGACGATTTTTTCCCCTTGTTTGATACTTACGACCATGCAAGCATACTCATTATGAAATAAAACAACCGACATAATGGTTTAAAAAAAACCCATCTTAACTTCGGCATTCTATTATAGCGATGATAAAATGCTAGATCCGCTGTGACGCTTTTCACGCGTCTTTTTACGAAATTCTTTATCACATTTTTCTGAGGAAGTCTATCTATTAAATAATATTAATTTGACGAATTCATTGGTAAAATATTGTCAGATAATACCAGAGAGCAACTAAATTAAGTTCACTTTTGTAAAAATAAAAAGAGTTAAACTGTTGAGAGACTATAGGGCTACCTTGTGTGTGAAAGACTAAAATGAATCAATACAGGAACTACCCAAAATGTCTTTTATTTACCTAATTGTTTCATTACACAGAATAAGTACTTTTCTTATCATACCCGCTTCACCTCTGCCAAATTCAGAATGTTATTTTATAAAATCATGTTCAAAATAAAAATGGAAACAAAAATTGTTTGGATAGATAATAAAGAGAGAAAATATTCAAGCATGTAGAAGAATACCAATGTTATTGTTCATTATTTCTAGCACACTCATCACCATAAAACACTAACATCATTGGTTCACTTTGTTAAAGCACAAATGCATTGCAATGTCGCAATTTGAATACACCACTAAAGGGTTACTTCCTACAATAAATAACGAATACGCCTTGATTAATTTGTTGAAAAATGAAAGGAAAGTAAAACATAAAAGATAAAGATATACGTACTTTGACCAAAAGATGTGGCTCATAATAAATATTTCACTGGAAAGCAATTTACTTAAAAGCATTTATGGACATTTCATTCATTTTATTATTTTATCGCTAATTTAAGAATGGTTTTATTACTCCATTATTTTATCTTGTTCTAATTATTAATTAAGGTAGATTGTTACCACGATTACTTTTGTTGAACTTAGTAAAAATCCGCATTATGTACATAGCAATTGTGAGACTTCTTTTACGGAATTCATTCAACGATAACGGCTTAATGAATGGAACTCGCATAAGTAGAGTTATTTTTACCTACAGAATGATGAATGTGTTATACGTATTACAGGAAATTTGTCTTCGACTTATGAACGGAAATTTTACCGCTTGATTTTTCACTTCGCATTAGCATTTATGTTTTATCTCCCACTCATGAAACCATTAACGGCGCCAACAATTTTGTAATAACCATGTAATGTAATCACTAAAAACAAAACCATATTTTTAAACCGGTATCTGAGCAAATTTTAATCGCATAGCAATCTATAATCAAAAATTTAAAACATAACACAATGCACCATCTACAGCTCATTGGTTTGTGTTTTATTTCTTCGGAGCAAATTTCAAAAAGTGAAAATTGTCAATCGTGTGTTTTACTTCTTTGATATCAACTCAAGTGCCATTGGCTTTCCTTTCTTGACAGAAGATTATAATTTTCATGCAGTAAAGGTGAATCAAGGAAACAGAAAATGTATCCTTGTCGGTAAATAAACCAAGGTATGTGGGTGTGGAAAGCTTTATAATTTCTAAAACAAACAAACGGTTCTGTAATTATTTATTTTATGTACATTAACAAAATAACAAGCAATATTGACCCAAGTTCATTGTCCAATTTAGAAGCCCATTATCCTGATTATTAATATAATGGTCGTTATTTGTATGGTATATTAATGTATTTTCAAGTTACTTTAAGTTTAAATTGCCTTCTTGGTGCTATGGCAGGCAATAAAACAAAATCATAAAGAATGCTGAAACAACAGAATGAATACAATCGTACACGAAGCGGTTGAAACTATCGTTAATTCCAAACAGCCTGCTAGGAATTAAGAATGGTTTCCATTACTTCGTGTAGCTTTTAACATTTATTTTTGAAAAGAGAGCTGATGTTCACAGCTATAAAACAAGACATGTAAATGATGTGAATATTTCTGAAACAAGAAATCATTTGCTGATAACATCACTCCTCAATTGGTCATCTCTTTTAGAAAAGCGACTTCATCTAAAAAAAAATCTAATATATATGAGTAACTTTGAAAGTTCGCAAGTCCAAAGGTTTGCTAGTCCGAAGGTTTGCTAGTCAAAATATGAAAAACGGTTCGCTACTCGAAAAATGTAATAATATCTTCTGATCCCAAATTAAGAAGTGTTTCGGAGTAACTAACCTCTTTTTTTTTTCATTTTCAGACTGGCGAATCTTGATTCATTTTCAGACTAGTAAACCTTTTTTATATACATTCGAACTATTGAACCCTATTTTCGGATTGAAGGATCTTGTTTTCAAATTTGGGCTGGCAAACACTCAGATATAGAAAATTCGCTTTCGGACTGTCGAACCATAGGACAAGCGAACCTATGGATGTTACCCTTTAATCTTAATTCCAATTTGATATTCAAAATGCCAGTTTGATAAGAGCAAGTACATAGATGAATTGCATGTTTTCCTTTCTTGCCGATGCCAAAAATACGTTTACCGGTTTCTGGGGTACACACACTTTGATTCAAAATTCCGTGTACAAAAGTTTACTGTTTATTTCAATATGCCAAGTTATTACTAAAGGAATGCATTTTGAATCAGGTACCTCAGAAACTTGACTTATCATACTCTAGGTGAACCCAGTTAAGAAGATTTTCCTTTTCTTGTAATCTTGCTTTTCTCTATTCAAAGCGTGCAATGAATAAAACAGAGTACATTTGGTTAGATGTATGGATTTCAATGTTAAAGGAATAATTACTCACAACGTCGATGACAATGTATATGATATTGTCCTTTTTTATATATGTAATGATTCACCCCGAAAGGGGGGACTTTGCGACAGAACACTTTTCGAGAAATTTGGGAAAATAGGTAGCAAAATATAAAGAATATAATAAGAATTTCCAGGCGATTTTCTGTTGTAAAATTTGATTGTCTTAATCAATTTCCACAAGTTAGGGGTCATTTTAAAGCTCAGAAAATGCTGTAACAGATGAAAACATTTATCTTTTATTCACATTGATGTTTATGTGGTATATTTGCTTTTTTCCCTTTGATTTTCTTGAATGTCGTATAAGTGATGATTGAATGGCATAACCAGAACTCAAACAATATTTTGTACATTTTGTTTATATTGATTTAAAAAAAATCAAATTGCATTTTGACATTATTAGTAAGCCGCATACATGTTGCTTTAGATGTACACATCTTACATGATTTTGGTATCCTAGACGTTTTTGCCTTTTTCTTGAAAAGTAAGCCGTTTTGCAAGTCACTCTTCATTTTATTATTGAGCTATGAACTATACATTTGCAAAATTGCAATAAAATTGCTGGTAACACCGTATCAGAAGACACAGACATTGTATTTAGGAAGACTTTTTTATTATTTTACATTACCTTGCTCATACCATTGTATTACCTTACCTCATCAATCGACTGCTTCATTTAGTGATGCACCTGCTGGACGAGGAGCTTCCACACGGTGATCTCATTTGCTGCCACCTTAGCTTCTACACCAGACCATTCAAAGTCCATCCGAGTCCTTACTTATGACGTCTGTCCATGGTCTTCTTGGTCATCCACGTCTTAAGATCATATTTGATGGATACAGTTCTAAGAGTAAAATTGTACACCATTTTTTTTTTTGCTCAGTTTGATTAAAAATGGCTTTTGCGTTTTGGTGCAATCGATGATAAACCACTCCCTTTCCCCATAGGAAGACCTTGCCTTTTTAAACAAATTTTGTTAAATTTCGACAAACCCTATTTAGTTTAGGCCAATATGATATGTATAATTATAATTATTCCTTTTCCATTCCTACTTTCCATATCAACCCCCTGCTTCACCTATAAGAACTATATATAAATATTATAGCTGTAAATATATGAATGATATGAAATGAAATGCATTTTCAGAATAAAAATGGAAACAAACGTGTTAGAATAATTAAATAAGAGCTGAAATACTCATTCTAGCTCAAGAAAGAACGACCGAACTTGCAAGGGGATCAGTAACCTCAGTTTAACGAACTTTATCGCTTTTGATTTCACGCACACCCACCACTATAACACACCTACGCTTATCCTTAAACCTTAGTTGACTTTGTTTGACAGATAACTATGGGGGTGTTTAAAACAGGTTTTCCTTTCGTTAATATGCGGAATAATTGCCATTTATTTTATATCACACTGTTAGGTAATATCCTGTGTTATAAGCATAAAAACGCTATAATTATTATGTCTGTAAGATAAAAGAATAACATTGTAACATTTTAAAAACATAATGATATAAATACTATAAGCTTTAGCGAATTAACACTGTTCACAGTTGGTGTTATTATGATAGCGTATTTGTTCATGACTTAAGAGTCATGTTCAATCAATAAAGTAATCATATTATTACAATGTTGGTGTCTTCGTATGCTTATCTTCGGTGTGTTATCGACCAACGCAATTTCATCACAATTTTGATTTCTGATATCATACTGTAATGTACGATAAGTTAAATACCTTGGGGTGTGATTGGACCATACGCTATTCATGCATGGGTCCCCCATATCTGCCGCCGGGCAATTGCTAGATCCTGACCACTTAAGTGTTAAGATGCATTGGCATTAGTTGATCTTATCCCTTTGATAAAATTATATCATGTCTTTTCAATTCAATTTCAAACACCACATGTTGATTTTTGCAAATCGTTCTTGATCTGTGTCGCTGAGTATCTTAACACATTTCAAAGAATACAACATGTGTTATTCGTTTGATTATGAACAGGATAAAGAATGATCATACCATCTGGGGGGCTCAAGATGTCAATTGATAGGCAGGCGCTTCATAGAAATAGCGTAAAAGGATCCTCTAGAGACGTCGACGTCTTTAGTAATATGGGTAGTTTTAACATAATTTACGTCATTAAAGGTTGAAAGTTGAGTCACTTTTTACTCATTGTCCCTTGCATCAAAAGTCGAAAAACAAGAGAAAATAAGTATTAACTTCATGAAAATGAACAGACAACTTTTTACTCTTAAATCATACGCCATTGCGCCATTTCGGTTGTAATTTAAGTAATCCTACGCCATTTTGTGGTGTATGTTACTGACCACAGTTATGCCATTTAGGGTCCAATTTTGAAGTGTTGTGACAAGCATGAGTACCACTTAAAAGTATGCGGGCAGTCCCTCCGGGCATATCACCCCTGTCATACATACATGTATGTGGGTCTAGCCTCCGCGCGGCTTTTACATGTTGCTCATTGTAGCATATATACAGCTTGTCCCAATATTAATGCAACGAACAAATAAAAAATATTAAAAAATAGTTGCCAAAAGATTAAATCATACAAATATATGTTTTTCGAAAGTAGAGTAACTACTCTACAACATGCTTTTAGTCCTGTTTCAATTTATCACTCCAGTCAAAAGATAAAGAATTTAAGAAAGCTCTTTAAATCTACTTTGGTCCGATTTGTAAGTTTAGACTTTAAGCTAAAGAAATACAAACTTGAAATGAAAAGAATTCTGCAACCAATTACAACACAATCAATCTAAACCAATCTTACCTGAACTGATATTTTAGGTTCATTTTTAACTTAAATAGGTCAAAATTTTCAATTAAAGTACGGATCTTCTTGATACTCTCATATTCCTTGAATCTGTTACTTCTGGTGCGATAATCGGGTATTTTAGGATACAATTTCTACCAAAAGAGTCTAAAAAGGGATTCTAATGAAAGATGTCAACCAATAATAAGTCTTTTACCGAAACCACGAAAGAAAACTGAAGACAAGGGAGTTTAAGAACTCAAGTAAGTTAATGATTCATCTGGCCCGTCAAGGAGACACTCAGGTTGACTAAAACCAGACGCAAGAACCTGCTTAATATCAGCAGATCATCATTAAATTGAGTCCTTATGTCATGAAATAGGTTCAAGGGATGCTTCTCCTAATCATGTGATGTTTTTAGCAATTTCCATTCAACGTGTGTACAATGACGTCACCAGAGGTGAGTCTTTACAGATTAACAAATCGGACCACCAAGATTTTTCGAGTCTTTACAAAATGTGCAATAACTTTTGATTCAGAGATTCAAATTAAACAAAACAAAAATCCTGTAAAAGCCAATAGTCTACTCTATAATATTATTGTAACGTTCGCTCACCATTGTGCTCTGTTCTCTGAAAATAAAAGTTCAAAGTTCGTTGCGTTTTTATTGGGACACCCTGTATATGCCACAATGAGCTACATAATAGGAGACGGTAGTTAGTTCAATAGTCACTATCTGGTGATTTTTTAAAAGAAATGTGTTACAATAAAGGTGCTTAATAAATTGTTTCTCTTGATTATTTCCGAAATATCAGACAATCGGTAAGAATTGTAAGAGTGCTGATTATTCTTTCGTTCTTTCCTTTTCTATCTTTAAGTTAAAACTTACAGTAACTGAAATTTCAGTTAAGATGTTTTGCTGTACAATATATATTTAAATAGTAATATAATGTTATCTGACTGAAATATAATCAAAAAGTCATTCAGACTGTTATTTTTCTATAACACTACGAACACATACTTCGTGCTTCTCACTTGTAAATTTTCGAGATTACTGTATGAACTTCTTTGGAGTTCATTTGATTATTAGATAACCTGTAGCGTCTTACACTATTGACCAACTTTAATACTTACTTCGCGACAGTGATATGTAAACATTTTCGTCTGTCCACATCCGCAATTTTGCACCGAAGCTTGAAAAATAAATCACGGTTAAGTAGAATTCTGTGACCAACCTCATAGTTTCAAGTGTTTTGTCGAGTGTTATTTTCCACCTTAGGTGCGCCGTCACAACATTCTATCCATCAAAGTGTTTCCTTTGACCCGGCTTGAATAGTTTTATATTGTTATGAATACACTACTTTCAGCAATAAAAGCAGTGGTGTTTATGTAAATTGCGTACATTTCTTGATCTCGTCTGTTTGCTTCAGTCGTATTCATTAGTATCACTTGTCTTTCATTTGACAATTTAAAAATATTTAAAATGCATGACCGGCTATGATAAATACGAGTGAGCGAGTACTCGCAATTTCCTCATGTTGGCTGATTTCCATGTTACTAACGTACTCTGAAAGTCAATTCGCTAGATCAGGTGTCCTACATTTCGCGTTATTATAATAAGAGGGGTGCTCTGGCAAAATGAGAGGAAAGTTGCAAATTTCAAAATCGAGTTTATGACATATTTGAATTCTCTATAATTTAACTTTTTGAATGATATATAATATGCCATACTTTCCTTCACTATTCTTCATTTAGAGATCGACATCCAAAGCAGTCCACTGAATATATTGCAATAATAATTCGTTGCAAATCGAATGCAAAGGTACTGAATGCTACAGTCACAGTGTATTAAATAGCAACATGCAATCAATTAACCGTGAATAATTGCACTTCATAATTTGACCTTCAAAACTCTAGGTATACATAGACACTTATGTATTAAGGTGTTTTATGTCAAAAAACGAAATTCGACTTTTTCATCCTATTTTTACTTTAGATGCCATTTATTCAAAATGTAGATTTGCGATTGTCCTCTCATTTTGCCAGAGCAGCCCACATATGGTAGTTACATGATTCGACGTCTATGAAATCCAGGTAAAGGAATGTTCTCATTTATCTCTTTCTCTGTGGCAGATGTAATTATACAACCATAGATTTTGAAGGGTAATTTTAATTATACTTAAAAATTCAAAAATAAAAGAGTTGAATGTTCTTGTTTGTTACTGTTTTCGTGTAGCAACTAATAAAACATCATTATCGTATGTTAATGCTATAACGTAAGAGTCTAGTATCATCTGACAACATCGATGAAAAACATGTTACATTAAACCACCATATCATGCCAGGGGTAACTTGAGCTATGATTGAAACTTGGGCTGATATGCATGTCCGAACTCTCGAATCACTATTGGAATGTCCGCATGGAGAGTCCATGCACCGTACGCTTCTTATGGATGACATAGCAAACACTTTTTGGACATAATTTGTAACCAACAATATGTGAAATTACCTTGTAAAATTTCAAAAGTAAGAAAGAAACTACGGCAAATTTAATTTCTGTAATTCTTTATTATTGTGCGCGAGTTTGGACCCAAAAGTTTAGAAGTTTGTGCTTTCGAGTTCTCCATGTTCTCTGTGTCACCTTGTTCTACACAAAAAGGGTCTTAGTTAAAAGTTTACATGTATATCTACAAATATGAAGAAACACACATTCCTGGAGTTTTCATACACCGAGATATGGCGGATTATTTAAGATGGAAACCAACAGAAAAAATACATTCCATATTTAATGTCAAGTCTGTATTCACGCATAATTTTGATTTGGTTGTCATGACAATATATAAGATGGTAATATATATAATGGTGGTCCGATTAAACCATACTTACCATTATTTAACACTGGCAAAACCGAACAGATGGCGTGAGTAAAAACGTCATATATTGAAAACTCAAAACATAATCAACACAATCTGTGTGATACTTTTATGCTCTAGCTGTATGATTGTTATAAAATAACGCTAATGAATCAGCTAATATTACATTTTATAAGTTTTCTTTTTCAAATATACAAGACCTTTTCTAGAAAAGAAAACTATAATATTCCAACAGATAGTATAATCACTTGAAATGACCTTTTCTTTATAAACACATGTTCGTGTCTGGTTTATTGTTGGTAGATTTATCTAACTAATTTGTAATTGATCATGTTGATTATATTCCAAAATCAATTATATACATAGAACTGTAAGGGTATGATAACAAAATACTTTGATACATGCTTTTAAACAAATACTATTTTCCGTCTCTCCCTCTCTCCAGATTTGGCTTAGTTGCAATAAGGTTGGAATGTGCATTTATGTTCAAATGGCAGTAAATGTACGTGTTTGCATCATATTGCATACGGCAATTATATCCTTCCATATGAATCATAATAAACTTTCATAACAGTTAATTTTGGAATTATATGTATTTGATAATGTCTGTAGATAGTTTACAAATTAATATTGAATTGAAAAAGACCACTACTTTGACGCAAATTGCATTACGATAAATATATAAATACGTGACTGTAAATGATTTAATTGGTTTGAGCATCTAGATGGTCCAAACAAGGTGTATTTAGCATTCAATATCACAATCATATCGCCAAATTTCAAATATTAAAGTGAAACACAATTGTACGCAATAGAAAATAGAACCATAAAAGCTATCGGAAGGTTGTAAATTATGATTTATGCACCAAGAAAAGAGCGATTGTTCCTGGTTAACATTCTGTATATTAATTTATCACAGAAAAAAGGAAGCTCCAGTAACCCAGATTTGAGAGTTACAAAAGAAGTATTAGGAATCAAGGTCGACAACAATATCTACACTAGCTCTGCAAAGCACGTGAGTTGCTTACCTTAATGGTAGACATCATTTCAATTGATTTTGTCCCTACATTTAAAAGCTAAAACGTTGAAATTCTCGATTCGTGTTGAATCAACATGTATATATAGATCCATCTAATAGCTTGTGTCTTGAACTGGAAATACAAAAAAGTTACTGTACTCTACTGACATTTGAAGCGACACCTAGAAATATCATTTTCGTTTATCATATTCCTTGTATTGCGTATAATTGATCATTCATATTTTTAAATTTCATACTAAAGAAGACGTTTAATACAATAGATTTTTGTGAGCAAATCATATAATTTTTGTGAGCAAATCATATAATTTTTACGACAAATCTGTATTTTATATTTTATTGACACAAACAATCTGAAAACCTGCACAAATAGCCAATCGTAAAATGGCTTTGATCTCTTGTGGGGAATCACTTAAATTCATTAAATGACTTTTTTTTTCTGACGTTTACGACCACCGATCAAGATGTTATTTCTTGAAATAAACAGTTATAATTATCAGGGTGATGATGCAATAGCTGCACATACTAAAGTAAAAAATTAAGTCATTAAAAAAATTGAAAGTTAATATAATGTCTATAATATGTCGTCTACTTGCATTTGAGAGTTAGAATGTTTCCGTTGGGAAATCGGTTGAAAGTATCTGTTATTTTTGAGATATTTTGAGAATAAAGATAAGCAGATAATATGAGTTATGAAAAATGAAGCATTATTTGCAATGAGTAAGAGGCCAAACTTTAGCATAAACGCTTTCGAAAGAAACAACTCATGGGTTTAATACTCAATCAACCAGTGCTTAGGACCTATGCAAAATGAGCTCATTAGACGAAATTTTATTTTAATTTCCCGGGTATATCCCGGGTGAATATCAGGAAAACTCGGTCGCTAGATTTTTTTCTCGACGTGACCTGTCAGATAGGATCGGACTTTGAAACCCTGTACGAGCCGACAACTGGACCCTTTTGCCGCGGCGGTACACATTTATGAAAAGATCTAATCACCTTGTGTTAAGCCATGCACGCTAATATGACACTGATGAATGGAACCCATTACCTAACACAACATTGATCAAAAGATCCCAGACCTTGCGATCAGCCATCCAGCCAATCTATTCAATTTTAAATAATGTAACCTATCATGTGTGTATTTTTTTTTACAATCAGAGCCAGGGGAACCAGAAATAATACCAAACATAAATAGTATGTAATTTCCTAACATGTAACAAATAGGCACCCCTTCAACTGACCCTTTCTGCAGAGTTCATTTAGCCTCTGTTTCATCTTTCCAAGTCACACCCTCATATGTTTGTCAACACCATGGCTTACCTTCTGGAATGCACACACAATTTGGAAATAATGGGCTCTATTTTTGGATTGGAGCTCTTAAAACATTATTTTATGATGGATTTGGAATATTTAAGGTATTTATTAACGGATGAGGTGAGTGGCATTCATATTTTAAAAACTTCATTGAAAATTAAGCTAGTGATTTTAGGGTGTTTCGTGTCTGTGGCTGCCTATGGAAGATGCTTAAATGCTTTCCTATACACATTCTCCTGTGCCAAGGGGGGGGGGGTGCTTGGCACAGGTGAAATCTGTGTAGGTCATTCCAGCTCAGATCACCGAGAGGTGTTGCCACATGTGGTATCTCAAATTTGGCCAATATTGAATTCAGAGGTACACTCTGATGTATATTGAACATATTTCAAACGAAAAATTATAATATTGTTTTGTTACGATTTTTCGGCCGTTTGAATTTTGCAGATTTTTGCCGTGTTTTCCCAAAAAAATGTCCTTCAGCACTTGGTTCTACTTTGAGGGATCATATCTTGGCAACTAACTTGATTTGGACCTTCTAATTGCTTGTAGTTACTTTCAAGAACAATGAAATTTGAAAGTAGGAAAAAAAATCCAAGTTTATACATTAATTTGTTATTTTACGGGGGGTCAAAATAGGCCTCTCGTGCTGTAGTTTGTCGATTTCAGAATTTTCAATTGTCCACCCCATCCCCGTAAAAAGTTACAAAGTTCATTTGTAACATTAGATGCAATATTTGGCCAACACACATCACACTGATTAAGGAAAAAAAAATACTAAAATAGGCCGCCCTGGATTTTTATATGGACCCCCAATATAAAAATTTCGCAATTTCGGAGGGCCATAACTTGCCATGTGGAGGTGCTGTGACTTTCTAGTTTTTTGCAGGTGATAGAATACGTCTTAAAGATTAATGACAGCTAAGAATTGTTTTGTATTTCTCGATTTTTTTTATTTCATTTTTTTCTGGTATAACCTAATTTTCCTATATATAGATGTCTTTTCTAGATAAAGTGATCATATGACAAAATAATCAAAATGTGTACAAAGCAATTCTTGGCTGTCATTGATCTCCAGATCCATGTATTCTATTGTTTATGCAAAATACTAGAAAGTCATAGCACCTCCACGTGGCAAGTTATAGCCCTCCGAAATTGTGAAATTGTTCGTCAATTTGTTCCCGGACCCATATTGGGGGGTCCATAAGATCAAGGGGGGCCTATTTTATTATCTTTTTTCTTAATCAATGTGATGTGTGCTGGCCAAATTTAACATCTAATGTTACAAATGAACTTTCAGTCAGGCAGCAGAGCCTATGCAAATGAGCTTTTAATGAGCAATTTAATTTTCATTTCCCGGGTATATACCGGGAAAATACCAGGACAACTCGGTCGCTAGATTTTTTTTTCTCGATGTGACCTGTCGGATAGTTCGGACTTCGAACCCCTATAATCACAAGAGGGTTAGTGCAAATA